>JASAMW010003415.1:0-16833 GCA_030247985.1 Epsilonema sp. ZAB3_2
CTCCGTCATAAGACTCCAGAGCAGATGGCTCTCGCCTGGATCTATTTGATGGACGCCAGCGCGACTCTGGTCCATGACCAAGCTTATTGCTGGCATCAATTCAAGATGCTATGCAAGAATCTTGGCATTGACCCCACCAAGCTGAAGAGTCTACCGGTCAAGCTGCGGGAGATGCCCCCAGCTTATGTATGGTCGGAGATTCCCAGATGGATCCCCACATTGCTGACTCCAGCGCTGCGTCTCGATTTGAAAGCAGACTGGACGGTGATACCTACCAGGGGACAAGGACCAAACTGTCATTACCCTGACCCTCATCAAGTTCGAAGGGACTGCTTTCGAGGAGTGGGAACTGAAAGGTTCAGGGATTGGCCGTATGCTCATAACACTGCAGTCTTGTACTCAGGTGATGGGCAGCCACATCCAGTGTGCGAGTTGCGTGACCAGATCCAGGCGCGGCAATGGGAACTTGCCAAGCAAAGGGTCTCGGTTGTGCGACAGTACGCGGATGGAGTTGTGCCATTGACCGCAGAAGGGCACGTGGACCCCCGCGATGCCATCTACGGCAATGAATCGGTGGTTGCTGTTCTCAAGCATCGCATCAATGAGATGGAAGCTGAGGCAGGCAAGCCGAATGAATGGCGAAATCCTCCAGATGGTGAGTCCACCTGGATGTGGATTAATCGGCGACGTTCCTTGCTGAACGCCATCGATGCCAGAAAGCGAGATCTGAGGCTCTATGAAGAGGCGGAAGCCCTAGGCTATCCTCCTGGAGAAAGGGTGCCCTCAGCTCGCCAGGAGAAAAAGCGTGGAGGCGCTGGTGCACGAGCTGCAGATGCCACAATTCCTGCTGGAGGAGAGGCAGCTAGCAAGTCCACCACCGCCATCACGCAAGCACTGTTGGCCAAACAGCAGCAGCGAGCTACGCCGCTGATGGAAATGCCCAGTGCCGGAACCTCTGCTCCAGCAGCAGGAGGTCCTCCACTGTCGCACCTCAAAGCTCAAGAAAAAGCGGCGCGCAAGCGTCAAAGAGCTGAAGAGGAGGCGTCAGATGAAGGCGGACCTTGGTTACAACCACCTCGTAGGGCTAGGTCTCATCCCCAGACCTATGGAGGTGGACAGCAGGCGTATGCCTATCATAGGCAACAATCACCTCGAGGCCGTTTTCCTTCGGGCAGAGGCCGAGGAGGTGAACAATCCGCCGCTTACCCTCCACAACCTGGTGGGCGTGGTGGGCGCGGTGGACGAGGACGCGGCGGAGGCAGAACCACCAAAGGTCGGGGTTTAGATCCTGATTATCAGGTGACTACTGATCCGGCCGAGTTGTTCGCTCAGCACAGGCAGAATGAGGCGAATAGGAGCAGTGAATCTCTTCCTATTTCGCCTACCAAAAAGCAGTTTAAGGATGAGCGTCGTGGTGGGCCTGTGCCCGTACCCGATGACACTCCTTATGCTGAAAGGGAACTCGGCGCTCCTTGGCAGGATAGACGAGTTGCCCAAACTGGACAAGAGGGTAATATACCCCAGTGGCAGCGGACATTGCAGCTGGCTGAGAAACAAAAAGCTGAATTTGAGGCGAGGCAGAAACAGCAGCAGCAACCCGCCGCCACTGTATACACGCCCGCCCCCGCCGGTGCTGCCATTCCTGGAATTTGCAGTGGCGTGGGACAGTTGAGAATAACCACCACCACGTGCCAGGCTCCGAGCCAGGGACTGAGGGTGGTGGCCACCTCCAGCTTGGCCCCAAGTGCTCCAGTCACTTCGAAAGAAGCCGGCTTGGACCATTTGGGAAAAGAAATGTTCAGGAGGAGGGACCCGAGCGATCCGTATGACAAGTTTCACTTGGTCTGCGGATTTCAAGGGACCGCCTTTCATGATGAGTTCCGAGGGAAACTGCTGGATAATTCCAGACAAATCCAGTTTTGCTCGTATTACTCAGAAAACTTAGCGATGCATCGGGACCATTGCGGATTTCGAGCACCTGCCGGTTACATCCGAAAAGTGGCCTACGACCACTTCACCTCGATTAGAGGTGAAGAGGAAATCATTGAAGTGTGGGACGCTACTGAGGAGAAAAATCTCCACCCCCCAAGATGGTCAGGGTAGCCAAGTACGTTTGGTACAGACAACGAGACGAGGATACCGGACCACCTACCCCTCCCGCGCCGACCATATTTGGTCATCAGCATTATGCGCAATTTCAAGCCGCGGGCTACCGTCAGCATATGCAACCCTCATATGGGGCATATACAACGGTAACGCAAGCCATCCAGCAGCCAAGAATCTCTCCGGATTCTTTCGCTCAAGCGATGGATCAAAGCGCATCTGGACCTGGTCCTTCTAGTAGTGGCAACACTATGGCGCAGGCCAGTTCTTCTGCCTTTGCACCTGTACCTCAGGACTCACTGTTGGATCAAGCCATGAGCATCCAACCGTTGTCCTTAGGGTATCAGGTGCCACCACCCATCCCGAGTACTGTTTCAGGTCCGAGGGCACCCACCCCTCCGGCTGGACAGCCAACCGGGTCTGGCTCAGCTGCCGCTTTTGATACACAAGCGGTAGTGTCACATCTGGCCTCTGTAGTTTCTGGACTGCAGCAGCAGTTGGCTAGAGTGATAAGCCAGCAGCAACCGCCACCAGGAGGTAATTCAACACCTCCCCCACCTCCTCCGCCTAGTGGACACCCACCCACGTCGGGTGCAGGTGCCTCCGGGTCTGGAGCACTCTTCTCCCCATAGACCCACTTAGGTGGACTGGGAAGGCGCTCGTCTAACAAGGATTAGACTTGCTCCTTAAAGAGAAGTCAGGCGGACCGGGACGCCTCTAAGCTGAAAGGCCTTTTGGTAACTACAGTCCCGGCACAAAAACAAACAGATACTCATGGGACAGGGTATCGCAGGATGGTAGGTGTGCAGTGACTGGCTACCGTAGTAGACAGCATCTGCAAATACACTGACACGTCCTGAGAGCTCAGTGCGAGCTCGAAACTGGCGGGGTTTGTGATAGGCGCGAGGCCTATGGACCATAAAAGGTTGTTTCCCGCCAGTGGCCCAATGTCACCCAAGTGCCTCGAGCACCATCCACCCGGCTGTGAAAAAACCCAGTGATATCTGGTCGCCTCAATTAAGAGCTCTATTTATTATATAATAGCAATGTGTACATAAGCGGCTCCCTGCTAGATAGGTATGTACATTTTATGTAAAGTGCCCCAAATTCGTCAAAGGCACCAAATTACCCCCATTCACCTTCCATGTATTTATGTAGTGTAAACAATAGCACCTGTCCATTTCTCCCTTTTCCCCTCGCAACAGGAGCCGCCCAGCAAGTCCCATCCTTCATCCCCCATCACCCCATCTTCATCTGGCTTCTACAACTTCAAACCTTCTCCAGTTCTGCAATAGCCAGCCGGCGCGTTGAGGAGGAGGTAGCAGAAGTGGAGGAGGGAGTCTGAGGACGCCGGGGAGTTCGACGCCGCCCGCCGCAGCCGCCGAGCCTGCCAGAGCCTCCCCGCCCCACCGTCAGCCTCCCCAACGCCAACGGACCCTATGCCCCACGTCAACGGCCCCACTTCTACCCCCCGCGTCGCGGCCTTCCCCTTGCGCTGACGGTGTTCCCCCCTTTCCACCGTCTGGTGGCGTCCCTGGTGGGTTATCACGTATGTAATCTTGGTAGGTTCGTCCTGAGGTTCATACTCCCACCCGCGCGTCCCATCACCCCCCATAGCCCCACCTAGGCTCTGGTTCCTACGGGACAGCCCCCTACGCGGGACCTCTGTGTTCATCCTCGGAATGGCACCCCACGCGCCATAGAGGCACATGTCCCTTCAATGCCACCTGAATTTCCCGCTTCTACTACAAACTCATAAAGGAAACCTTCAACCCTTCAACCAGGAGCCCAACATTCACTCTGTCTCAGGGGACGCACTCCGCCCACTCTATTTCAAGCCACCTCTTTTCCCCGGACAACCTTCAACTGTAATAGCACCAATACCAGCTCCTGTCAGCCAAATTCCAACCCTACCTACAAGAGACAATCTGCAACTTGGCTGCAATAGAACTTCCAGCTGTGGCTCGGTCGGTTTGCACACCATCCCCCGCGGGCGCGGCGGTTTTTGGAATCCAGCAGCTGAAAACTGTTGGCCGTCGCGGACTGTTTCCAGTTCCTGCCGCTTGGAAGCCCGGCGTCGCCTCTACGCGGCGAGTTCACGTGCACGGCACGCGCCGTCCGCACGTCGTCCGCTCCGACCAATCAGCACCTTCTCCGGTGACGTCAACCCTCCTCGCGCGACCGGCCCCAGCATCGTACTTTCTACAGGATAGCCTGCCCTTCCCCGAAGTGATTGGCCTTTCGGCCGTGAAGCAGCGGCTCCTGCGTATGTATTATAAACAGTGTGTATTATGTACATGTTGTGTATAGTGTGTGCCGCGGGGAGCCAAGCTCGCTTTGTTTGCCGTTGAGCCAAGAGCTCAGTTTGGATGAAGAGGCGACCCAAGAGTCGGTTGTGTCGCTCGCCGCTCTGATTTTCCAGTCAAACTATTGAACGTTCTCTTTGAGCTAAATTCATCCTTCATTATACATAGCCTATCTTTTACTATAGTATTCACCCTTCTCGGTTCAATAGTTTGACACCTTCAACCGTCCACCCATCAATAGTTTTATCTATTATTCATCGTTCTCTTTTCATCAGTTTCGTCGCCGGCGGTGTTTGTTGTGAGGACTGAAGGGTTCACTTCTTGTTTATTGTTGTTGGGATTCCGGCAGTAGTACGACCGGGTAGTCGCAGCTGTTATTGCCTGCGTGTAGTTGTTGCACCATAGGCTGCAGTGGGACTGCTAGCAACTCCCTGAACTCGTCGAATCGGTCGCGTGGCGTACTTGTTTCACCTCACACGCAAAACGCGTAAGCCAAAATTCATTTACTATAGAAAAAGTAAGCAAATTCAAATAGGCGATTTCGACGAATTGCTTGGACGTAGGCCGTACGGCCTGTCATCAAGCAATACAAAAAAGTGCTCAACAGCACCGAGCA
Organism: Epsilonema sp. ZAB3_2; assembly: GCA_030247985.1. Lineage (NCBI taxonomy): Eukaryota > Metazoa > Nematoda > Chromadorea > Desmodorida > Epsilonematidae > Epsilonema > Epsilonema sp. ZAB3_2. The sequence goes on from JASAMW010003415.1 coordinate 5,026, forward strand.
ATTCGATACAAATTTTAACTCCTCCTGTCCTGGCTTAAATCGGCGGCCGTTCGACGGCCGTCCGACGGGCATCCCGACGGCCGTTTTTTTGCCGTTTTCCGGCCGTGAGACGGCCGTTACGGTCGTCCGACGGCCGTTTCCGCCGTCTTTTATTTTTCGTCACTCCATGCCACCACAAGAGTAGGAGCAAAGAGAGAAGGCAGAATGAGTCAAAACGAGAACATTCGCGCGTGTGGGCTAAATTCTGGCTAAAAATCCCTGATGTCATAGAAAAAAAACGAAGAAATAACAATTTTCTCGTCTCCTGCCATTTTCGGTGGTTTCGAGCGACGAAAAATAAAGGACGGCGGAAACGGCCGTCGGACGACTATAACGGCCGTCGGACGGCCGTAAAACGGCAAAGAAACGGCCGTCGGTACGCCCGTCGGACGGCCGTCAAACGACCGCCGATTTAAGCCAGGACAGGAGGAGTTAAAGGGGGGATCTGGCGGGAATTTAGTACGGGAAAGGCCAATTTTTTATTTTTCATTTATTAGTGGCCTATCCGACGTAGAATTTTATCCTCTTTCGATATAACCCCACATTCTGGAGTCAATTTTGCCTCTGTGAAGCGGCGCCCCAGTTAGAAAGTCCAGGTTCCTGTGTCAGAATCGAACCCGTCTTCGACGCCTTCGTCGTCGCGCTGCGAAGTTCATGTACTCCTTTCAGAATCACACGTTGAAGCGTCTGGAAGTACTTGCACGAAGAAGAAAAGAAAAGAACACGGAACTTGAGCCAAGTCGAAACTTCGCAGCGCGACGACGAAGGCGTCGAAGACGGGTTCGATTCTGACACAGGAACCTGGACTTTCTAACTGGGGCGCCGCTTCACAGAGGCAAAATTGACTCCAGAATGAGGGGTTATATCGAAAGAGGATAAAATTCTACATCGGATAGGCCACTACTAAATGAAAAATAAAAAATTGGCCCTTCCCGTACTAAATTCCCGCCAGATCCCCCCTTTAAGCAATTTGTGCACGTCGAAAAATTGGGGGTGCGAAAAGGATAAAAGGCCCTATGGGCCCAAGAATATGTCAGTACCTGGTGTTTGTACTGGCGGCTGGCCCCGATGCAGTGCATTTTCTCCCCTCCCATGTTAGCCTTTTGACTAACAAATTTATTCATCAGGGGTTTGCTATAATCTGTGCACTTGTTAGTGAAGGACCCTAACATGTTTTTTGTTAGGCTTTTGGTCTAACAATTTTTTGTTGGCCAAATTACTAACAAAATAATAGGGAAGAAGGAAGGAAGGGGGTAGTAAGCGACACTCAGTCACATAGTGGGAGGCGCCACAAAAACTCGTAAACTTGATGTTTCAAGTTCACATTAGACCTGGGTGGTCAACTCAGGTTGGTGTTTACCCATAGCTTCAAGGTATGTGCAAAATTTATTATACACCTTTCCGCCTCCGGTAAACGTCGACCTGAGTTGACCACCCAGGTCTAATGTGAACGGCTTGACACATCAAGCTTACGAGTTTTTGTGGCGCCTCCCACTATGTGGCTGAGTGTCGCCTTACACCCCCCCCCCTCCGTCCTTGCTTCCTATTGTTAGTGGTTTGGCTAACAAAAAATTTGTTTGACCAAAATCTAACAAAAAACATGTTTAGGGTTCTCCACTAACAAGTGTACAAATTATAGCAAACCCTAACAAATAAATTTGTTAGTCAAAAGGCTAACATGGGAGGGGAGAAAATGCACAGCATTGGGGCCAGCCGCTACCAGAAACGCCAGGTACTGACATATTCTTGGACCCGTAGGGCCTTTTATAGATACTTGGTATCATGTTCAAATCTCAATTGCTAAATAGGGTAACATGGGGGAAAGTGGGCCATGGGGTAAAATGGGCCACCCAACTTCAACTTGCTATATCTCCATGATGAGCAAGAGAAACCCCAACAACCATGGTATCATTGTGATCCTTGAACTCTCCTCTTTCTTTTGAGGTACTAACTTCACTATTTGCTGAAACATCAACTTCACTGGTTGACGTTTTTCTGCGAGAGGTCGAAAATGGTAAAACTTTGGACAGTGCGTAAATACACCCTGTAGGTGATAATGGAACACCCGATATGTGGGAGGCAAGGGGGCATGGTACTCTACCTCCATTCCAAATTTCAACCAATTCTCCCCACTGGTACTGGAGATAAAGCAAAAAACAATTTCAGTACTTAGTGGGGTAAAGTGGGCCACCCTTCCACTGTGATGAAGGATGGGGAAAGTGGGCCACCTCTCCATAGTGAAGCATGACAAAGTAGTTTCAAGTTCTTGTGGCCTATTTTTGCCGACTTTTTTATACTTTCTATTTTCTAACTGAATTTTTATCAATTTTAAAATCGAAAGTGGCCCACTTTCCCCCACCATACTAAGCCCAACTAGTGGCGTGGCTCCCTAGCTCTATCATCTGTAGTATTTCTCCTAATTATTCGAGTAGCTGCATTTGTAAACCCTCTGTTGGTTGTTTTTTTCCTATGCCTCCAGGTAGAATGAGAAAAGTGATCAGACAGACCAAAAATGTATACAAATGCTCAGGTGGCCCACTTTCCCCCACCATACTAACACAACTACTAAGAGACGTCAGTCTGGTACGCCTGAACATCAATACGATTTCGTGTCGGGACCCGAAGCTGCTTATAACAAATTTGGAATGGTCCACTGTGCGTATAATATACGCACACCACACGAGAATGTGCTGATGTTCATAGGTACTCCCCAGACTGACCCTGCTTGGTTGGGTTACTGTAACTGAGAGAGAGCTGCAGGTATAGATGACCAACCTACCAGGACCTGCCTACAGATGACTGACTGAGTTATTTCTGCTTGCACTTGGTTTTATAGCCAGAGTCTTTTGTGCACTTCTGTACAGTCTTTGTGTCAGTGCTCTGCTGTGTTCTTTCCATCTAATTTTTTGTGGACCAGAATTTGACGATTTTCTGGTACGCCACTTTGTTCATTGTCGTCTTTGCTTGATTTTCTGGTACGCCACCTTTGTCTGCAATTTGACGATTTTCTGGTCCGCCACTTTGTTCGTCATTGTCTTTGCTTGATTTCTGGTATGCCACCACTTTTGTCTGCTGTCGTCGTCTTTGCGTACCAGATTTTGACGTTTTTCTGGCCCGCCACTTTGTTCGTCATCGTCTTTGCTTGATTTCTGGTCCGCCACTTTGTTTGTCATCATCTTTGCTTGATTTCTGGTCCGCTACTTTTGTCTGCAATTTGACGATTTTCTGGCCCGCAACTTTTGTCCGTCTCTGTTCTCAAGTGTGTCATTGAATTTTTCGCGCCAAATTTTGACCATTTTCTGGTCCGCATTGATTCTGTTCTCATCTTCAATCTGTGGGCCAGTGTGGGGCTCGAACTTGGATTCTTTGGATTCAAGAGTGCGCGCCTTAGACCATTAGGCCATAGCAGCATCAGCAGTAAAATAGCCAAAAGTGGTATATAAAGCAAACGCTTTTTCCCTGTACATTTTATGTATGTGCACAATATTTTTGTGCACAGCATACGCACCATGCACAGATAGATACTGTTTGCTGGGTAGGTGCGCGCGCCCCCCACAAATCACAGGTGTACAATGGATAGACTTAGCAGTAGCATAGGAATGTTATGTTCATATGTATGCCCTGCTTGTTAACCAGTAGGATTTTTTATTGTCCCTGTTAACCCTTTCTGTTCATGTTAACTTTGTTGTTATCCCTAAGGTGAACAATAACAATTTTCAGCAATGTTAACCACAGAATCCACCCCTGCTTAATATTGAGTCCTAATTTAGGTAACTACTTTTCCACTACCAAAGAGGCAATGAACTTTCTGAAAGTGCCATGCAACAAATGTGGAAGAGCATTTGCATCAAAATATTCTTACAGCAGGCATGTTTCAAACATGCATCCTGAGGTCTACAATGAAAATAGGGATGTGACACCAGCTGATTCCATCTCCAACGTAAGCAGTGAAATAGCAGTTCCTGCATCAGTGTCCCAAACAGCACCCAGTATGGCTTCATCAATGAACATGTCAAGTGTCAGTAAAGGCACAGAAAAACAACAACAAGTTGAAAGTGACAATAGTGAAGAAGAAGAGGAAGGGGATGATTTCTGGAGCTTGTTCATCAGACATGCAGTTGAACACATCCACAATAAAAGAGTAGCAGATGGGAAAACTGGGTATATATCCATAGTGCATGCTGCTGAAAACTTCCTTGGCAGCACACTGTTCGACTGTTTGCTTAAAACAATGGCAGAAAGATATTACTGGATGGAGAAAATAATGACAGCATCATATGAAGATAACCTCATGCAACAAATACAGGCCAAGGTGTCCAAACTTGAAGGAGAACTGGACGATGATGAAAGCGAAGAGATAAAGCAAGGAATAATTGATACAGCTTGGGATAAATACAAATTTTTAATCAGAAGAAAAGTACAACAGAATTTGGGAGAACTGGAACCATTGGTTGCTCTTAACTCTGATGATGAAGAAGAAGAAGATGAGGAACAAAATGAAGACATGATCATTGCTGAATGACTGCACACAACATAAATAACCTGTACATATATACATACATATTTGTCTTGTATTGTCTGTTTGTAGCCCAACTTGTGTGATAATAACCTTTGTCTGCATCCAGAACAGTTTTAGCATAAAATAACAGGTTAGCCTATTGGTTAACAAAAGTTAACAGCACAAAGATGCAGAAAATGCACTATGTATGTACCCTATCTTGGTCAGTATGCATGCATGCATTGCATTATACATTCAGTTTGGTGGTACACTCCAAGTTAGCCTTGGTTAACAAGAATTACCTGTACAAGAAAGAAACACACAAAGTACACAATGTAGCATTTGTATTTTGTATGCAATGCATATTGGGTTGGGGGCGCGCGCACCTACCCAGCAAACAGTATCTATCTGTGCATGGTGCGTATGCTGTGCACAAAAATATTGTGCACATACATAAAATGTACAGGGAAAAAGCGTTTGCTTTATATACCACTTTTGGCTATTTTACTGCTGATGCTGCTATGGCCTAATGGTCTAAGGCGCGCACTCTTGAATCCAAAGAATCCAAGTTCGAGCCCCACACTGGCCCACAGATTGAAGATGAGAACAGAATCAATGCGGACCAGAAAATGGTCAAAATTTGGCGCGAAAAATTCAATGACACACTTGAGAACAGAGACGGACAAAAGTTGCGGGCCAGAAAATCGTCAAATTGCAGACAAAAGTAGCGGACCAGAAATCAAGCAAAGATGATGACAAACAAAGTGGCGGACCAGAAATCAAGCAAAGACGATGACGAACAAAGTGGCGGGCCAGAAAAACGTCAAAATCTGGTACGCAAAGACGACGACAGCAGACAAAAGTGGTGGCATACCAGAAATCAAGCAAAGACAATGACGAACAAAGTGGCGGACCAGAAAATCGTCAAATTGCAGACAAAGGTGGCGTACCAGAAAATCAAGCAAAGACGACAATGAACAAAGTGGCGTACCAGAAAATCGTCAAATTCTGGTCCACAAAAAATTAGATGGAAAGAACACAGCAGAGCACTGACACAAAGACTGTACAGAAGTGCACAAAAGACTCTGGCTATAAAACCAAGTGCAAGCAGAAATAACTCAGTCAGTCATCTGTAGGCAGGTCCTGGTAGGTTGGTCATCTATACCTGCAGCTCTCTCTCAGTTACAGTAACCCAACCAAGCGGGGTCAGTCTGGGGAGTACCTATGAACATCAGCACATTCTCGTGTGGTGTGCGTATATTATACGCACAGTGGACCATTCCAAATTTGTTATAAGCAGCTTCGGGTCCCGGCACGAAATCGTATTGATGTTCAGGCGTACCAGACTGACGTCTCTTAGTAGTAACACATACTGTGGCTAGGTATAGTAGAGATCTTTTCTCTTTTCATCTGTGACTTATTTTTTCCCAGTTTTTTGGGCAACCAATAAGCAGTTGCATTGGAAAACCTTCCCCTGTCTCTGCTCTTTCAGATGCAACGAGCCGCAACTCGAAAACTGGTCAGGCAGGCTCAAAATTCGAAAAATGCTTGGGTGGCCCACTTTCCCCCACCTGGCCCACTTTCCCCCACCACCGAAAATCGCTAAAACTCTCTAAATAAGTTCAGCAATTTGGTCATACTTGGCACCCTTAACCAGCTTTAAAAGACCTATCTTTTGGTATATTACTTGCCTTGTTTCAGGCTATGGTTCTGGAGATCTCGTTGGGTGGCCCACTTTCCCCCATGTTACCCTATATACAAATACACAACTTCTCTGATTCACCCCACTGTACTACAGGGTACGTAACCATTATACTGCGGTTTAAGTAGCAGAAAAAGATGGAACCTAGCTCATCTTAAAACTCAATCCAAGAGCTATTTACAGTACTGGACCTGTGCAACACGCCTCTTTTCGCGAATATTCTAATGAAGCACACTAGTGTGACTCGCAAAGAGTTCGCATTTGCTATGCAATTGCTACTCATGTACTTGAGAATAAAATGAGAGGGAATCAAATTTGTCACTCCACACATTGTGTGTCATTCAGCATTGTTCATATTATGCATGGCCCTCAAAGGTCGCATATGTACTATGACCCATCGCATATTATGACCATGACCCATCACATAATGAATGATCATAATAAACATAATGAAGTAAAAGGTTGCATTGTATGACTAAAAAAGTACATACTGTAGGTTTTTTCAGTCTAGCACCCCTTCATTGTTCGTTTTGCATACCGTATTTACACATGCATAGCCCCATGCAAAAATTGAGAGGTCCTATATGGGGCTATGCATAGGGGGCTATGCATAGGGGGGGGGCTATGCATAGGGCATTTTTTATGTTTTTGAGAGGTGCGCAGAGGCATATTTTTTAGGTCAAAAGCACGTGTTTTAGGGCATAATTGAGGTCAAAACATGGTTATTCTAGTACAGTGCACCCCCAAGCAGGCTTATAGGTATCTTAGCTTGGTATGGGGGTGGCTATGGGTAGCCTATGACCAGCTTATGTAGGTAGCTTCAGGTACTGTACAGTGGGGCTATGCATAGGGGGGCTATGCATAGGGCATTTTTTATGTTTTGCCAATATGGGGCTACGCATAGAGGGGCTATGCATGGGTAAATACGGTACCGTATTTTTGGGTGTATAGCCCCATGGGGGTATACAAAAATTGAGAGGTTCAATGGGGGTTATACACTAGGGGGATATACAATGGGTGAGGATATACATAGGACAAAATTTATGTTTATGAGAGGTGTGTAGAGGCATGTTTTTGAGGTCAAAAGTATGTGTTTTAGGGCATAATAGCGGTTAAAACAGGGTTATTCTTGTACAAGACATGCTCAGCTAAGCCTACAGGCATAGCAGCATGGTGTAGGAGTAGCTATAGCTAGCATAGGACCGGCTACATAGGTAGGTCAGGTACCTTCCAGTACATGGGGGTTATACACCGGGGGGGGGGGGGGGGGATATACAAAGGACAAAGTTTATGTTTTGCCAATGGTGGTTATACACTAGGGGGATATACAATAGGGGGATATACACCCAAAAATACGGTATGTGTTTCACCCTGCTCATTGCGTTGCACAATGTTTTCATGACACTGCTCAAAGATAGCTGTATTGTATCAATCCAGTTCCTTTCCTTACCAAATTCACACATGTATGGCCTGCTAACACCACAGTTAAGGTCTTTCCACACATTGTTGCTTGTGCCACCCACTACATCAATGACAAAACAGTGCTCCACCACACCAGCACCTTGCACACTGCCACCTCCCATCATGCCAATGTGCCATGAGTCTTTTGCCATTCCTCCAGGTGTGGTCTTATCTTCCATCCAATGCCAATCATTTGAAGTTGATAGCCACTGATTAATAACAAGAAGGCATCAGTGCATGAAATTTTACAACACTGCAAACTCTGTAGCATAACAACAGACAGACATAAAAATTACTTTGTGTTATGTACATGTACCTATACCTAAATTCCTTGTCATTAACTCACATCATTTGTGTCATAGAAAACTAGACAGGTGCATCCACTGCTATCACAACCCAACCAATTTACACTTGGATTTGGGCAGAAGGTGTAGGTGTATGGTGAGGCAAAACCAAACCAAACTTCACGGTTGACACTGATATATCCAAATGAATTGATATAGTTGTCACGCACATCCAACCAGATAGCCTGCGACTTGAAATGGGCCAGTTTGCCAAAGAATGTGTAACCGCCACCAGAATTTGCTGCTGCCTCTGCCTTGCACCAGTCAAAAGCATTTGCCCAGGTTTTGGGAGCAATATCATAAATGCGGTAGCAATTCCCACTCACTGGAGAAATGTAGCCTGGGCCACAAAAGGTGGCCAAGTCTTTAAAACACAATGATTACTTGTATTGCATTTTAACACATTAGAAATACTGTTGCATTCCAAACCACAATCTAACTATTTCCTAGACATAGCTTACATACCATACTACGAAGGAGAATTCTGTATTCTATGTTCATATGTACATACATGCAATTGGTTATATATTTATTTGTTTACTTTCCCTTACCTGAAGATGCAAATTGCATGTGGCTTATGGCAAAGAAGAGCAGCACTGAAAATACTTTTTCTTTTAGCATGATCCTGTCTTCCTTTGGAGCCTACATTACCTCAAAAAAATGTAGCAATATAAGGTAGGGTGATATGTAATTTAAGAAGGAAAGCTTTGGAGAAAGTTTAAAGATCAGTTACTCAAGAATACTGATCTCAATGTGCAGAAAGGTTTTTAGTTCATATTAATTAATATTTTATTATTTCTAAACTCTTGTTTGTCTTTGTTGATGCCACCAGTCACCCATGAATAATCTAAGAGTGACGCAGAAGCTATAATCTACACCTAACCAGTGACGCAGATGCATTGTTTTAAAAGTATGTATTGATTCAATACTTCTTGCCAAAACTTCTTAGGGATTGTCAATCCCTTGTTACTGTTACCCGGACAATGCATGCACCTGCCAATACTACCTTAGTACACCTTTTTTTCTGCATGTAAAAGGTTGCATGTACACACAGGATGGATTGGTCTTTGTCCATATGTCCTACTACCTAGTACGCATTTGATCATGCCATACTATACAGATTTACTATATAACTGTAGCTTCCCTCTCTGTAACTTTGTCAGGATGGCAGGAAGAGCAAATAAAGCTAATCCTTTTCACACTATCAATTGGGTAACCAAATCACATCTACACACAGAAGCATCACACACAAAAGAGGGGTGCTGACGTTGATACTAACATGTGGTATGTATTAAGCAACATAGATGGATAGCACAAAAACAAACAAGAAGCTTTCTTGACAACAAAATAAGCTACATTTAATGTACATAGCAATTGTGTAGGAATAAAACACTTCTTTCCTGTGAGTGTACAGTTTTACAGTCTTTCTCTCAATCAAGAGTGGAAGGAGAGCAGAGCACCATGGGCAATTTGACCAGAAAAATCAGATTAGGGTTCTCTGCCATCTCTGTTGAACCAGTGATACTGGTGTATGCAGCTTGCTTTTTCACCTTCCTTCTGGTCAACTCTCTGAGCCAATATAATGCAATTTGCTACCACTACTATAAATTTGATGTAACTGTGACCTGTAATGACCTGGCTTCCACTCCGAAGAAGGAAGATGAAGTACAGTCAACTGCAGCACTGTTGACAATGTTTACCGCTATTGCAATGAATGCTCCAGCAACCATTTGTGGCATGATCTTAGGTAGGATATGCAATGCCCATGTTTTGTCCTCACCTCAATCTGACTCTCCCATGTATTGTATGGTCAACCTGCTACACTTTTATTATGATGTACCTACCTTTAATGTGTGCCCTAATCCTAATGTACCATATTTTTGGGTGTATGTATGTACCTATAGCCTATATAGCTAGGTAGAATATGACCAGCTCACATACAGTAAGTAGGTTGGGTGGGTACTCTAAATGGGGGGTTATTTATGTTTTGCCAATGGGAGGGTTATACAGTGGGGACATACTTAGGAGGATATGCACCAAAAAATGCAGTTTGTAATGTATGTAGGTGCCTGGAGTGACAAAGTTGGCCGTCAGTACAACATGCTTCTTTCATTCGTCAGCACTCTTATCTTTCTCCTGAGTATTCAATGGCAGGCCACATTCCCAGGATCACCAATTTGGATTGTGCTTCCTTTCGCTTTTCTCTTTGGACTCACAGGATTCATTCCAACTGCAATCATCGCTGCCAGCTCCTATATTGCTGACTCCTCAGCAGATCCTGACCTAATCACCATTAGATTTGCAGCACTTTTTCTTGTGCTGAATGTGGGAATGCTGCTGTCTAGTGGAATTACAGCTGTGCTTAGTCAATATGTTAGCTTGGCATGGCTTGGCGCTCTCAGCATTGCGTTCTGTGTGTCAGCAATCATCCTCACAATTTTCCTTGTCCCACAAACTCCTCCTAAGATCCTGAAGAGAAAAGTTCTAGAGAATGCTGGCAATGCACCACTTCTTGAGGTTACAATTTGTTCAAACCTTTTCAAAAGTTCAATTATAGTGCAATAGTTAATTGATAGTCTGGCAATGGCAGGCAGAGTTGCAATATCTAGTTCTTAAATTCTCCAGGAATGGCTACAACAAGAGGCAGAGAGTGAACAAAAAGCAGCATCCAGTGGGAAGCAGAAACCCCTACTGTTTACAATTCTGCTTGAAGTCATTGCACTTGTGAAAGCCTCTTTCATGACTGTGGTGAAACCACGGAAGGGATATGGCCGAGGACTCCTCATTACATGCATTCTTGTGAACATCATCTACTTCATTGCAGATATTCCTGTGTTTGGAATAATCAACTTGTATGTTCAACGTAGGCCACTGGAGTGGCGACAGGAGCAGATGTCTAAATTCATGCTCGTCTTCACTACTTTTAATCTGCTTGGAAAGGCTTTGACTATTGTCTTGAAAAAGGTACACAACACAGCATGCACCCAACCGAAATGTCAGCTTTCTTTAGTACCTTCACTGGTACAATCATACGGAAGCAAGAAATGTGTCTGGTCTTTGCTATTTTAGCTCCACTTCAGAGATAGCACCCTCATTCAATTCAGTCTGCTGTCAAATGTTCTTTACCTTGGTATTCTTGCCTTCTCTCACACTCCAGTTATGATGTACATTATTGCTGCCATGTCCTGCATGTCTGGAGTCGCGGTTCCTACTGTGAAGATTTTTGCTGCTCGATTCGTGACTCCAAATGAGGTGGGAGCCTTGTTTGGACTCATTGCCCTGGGTCAGAATTTTGCTTTCATGCTTTCTTCTGTACTCGTCATCGTCTACAAAGACACAGAAGCCTTCTTTCCTGGACTCGTGTTTCTCATCACATCAGGAGCATGTGCTGGATGCATGTTGGTGTTTATGGGGGTATACTTTGTTGACAAAAGTGAAGAGAAAATGGGAAACATTTTAGCTCATAAGCATTGAATGAAAGGACAATAGTGTTGACAAAAGTGAGAGAAAAAGGGAAACATTTTAGCTCATAAGCATTGAATGAAAGACATCATTTGCTTGTGTACAAGGAGCAATCAATCGATTTGATTTCATTTTGCCAATGAAATGTGTGAGCATGAAAATGACATTGCACTTCTATGTTATGTACATAAGGAGGCCAATTTTATGACATGTGATTATGTACAGATGTACATATGCAAACATAAAGCATAGTGGCCCTGATCTGTTTGCAGTGTCTTGTTACTGGTGTAGTGCTTTGATTT
>JASAMW010003416.1:0-12792 GCA_030247985.1 Epsilonema sp. ZAB3_2
CCTATCATGAAGAAGAAAGCAAACCGCGGCTGAATTTAAAAACATTAAACTACAAATTATATAAAAATATATACCTATGAAGAAAAGTAAACCTAAGAAATTATGATAAAAATTATATCTGGAAAAATGAAAAATAACCCTTTTTGAAAACTAAGCTTGTTTTCCTCTCTGACTTACATCCATGCTCACACTTTTTACACACTCCACACAGTGCATGCATTCTCAAAACTTATTGTTTGTAGGTGCAAAATGCAGTGAATAATAGTTTTATATAATGATTGATCCCTATCGTTCTAAACAAGTTGCGATTTCTTCTCTATTTCTAAGTTGTGATTTCTTCTATTTATGACACCCTGAGTGTAAACACTGTGAGGGGTGCCGTGTGATTACTGCAAAGACACCCTACTCACTCTTATCAACCCACCGCTGTATTACAACATGCACAACAGTAGTAAAACTGCTGCACTGCATGCAAAAAATAATTGCTCATTTGTTTTTTTCTGGAGGTACGCATAGACTGTGTGGGGTTATGTAGCACATCATTTACAGTTGGGGGTACGTAAATATACTGGGGGTACGTGAGGTTTTTTTCTTGGGGGTACGTAAAAAATCTGGGGGTACGTGACCAAAAAAATTTTTCTTGGTGGGGGTACGCAACAACCCCCCACTTTTGACCTCCTGCATACCCCCACTGACAGACCCCCACCCTCAAAACCGTGCCCACGTCTGAATTCAACGTGTGGATTACGATAGCTCACGTGAAACAATTCAGACAGTTGAATACGAGAAGATATTCCGTCCTATAGGTTTTGCGTTGCTTTCGAACCTTTTTAGCACTAGTAGGATGAGAAATTTTAGCTAATGTTTCAAACGTGGCATAAGTGTTGAGCTGCACAAGGTGCATTCAATCAGTTGATCTGTCGTATGTAAATAATATCGTTTGGAATACGGCAGCTCATGCGTAGTACTATTTATTTTTTTGCTAAGTACACTACGTTGTAGAGTGCTTCTTTGGAAATGTACCTTGGACACCTTTTTTATGGTCCAGCAGCCGTTTTCCAAACATATTGCGCCTTCCGCATTACGTTCTGACCAGTTCAAAATTTAACCCCTCCTGTATGCTGAGATACGGCTGCTGGTAGGCCCAATTTTCCCCCCACTTGCCCGCCACTGTTTTCAAAAATTCTTAACTCATACCCCGACCTGGCGTCATTGTTGGCAACAACTTGTTCACTTGTTGTCGGTTTTGTTGTCCGTTTTGTTGTTTGTTGTCCGTTTTGTTGTCCGTTTTATATGGGTGTTGTCGGTTTTGTTGTCGGTGGACAACAAAATTGACAACGAACAACAAAACCGACAACACCCATATAAAACGGACAACAAAACGGACAACAAACAACAAAACGGACAACAAAACCGACAACAAGTGAAAAAGTTGTTGCCAACAGTGACGCCAGGTCGGGGTATGAGTTAACATCATTCTGCTCCATTTTTTTCGCTGTTTTCGGTTTGGGGCATGCCCCTTCGATATTTTGATAAATACACCACCAAAATTGACGAAAATGATCAAATTAGCCAAAATTACCCCTTTTTGGGCCATATCATGGTGTATTCATCAAAATATCGGAGGGGCATGCCCCAAATCGAAATCTGTGAAGAAAATGGAGTAGAATGATGGTAAGAACTTTTGAAAAAAGTGGCGGGCACGTGAGGGGCAATTTGGGCCTACCAGCAGCTATATCTCAGCACACAGGAGGGGTTAAATTTTGAACTGGTCAGCAACGTAATGCAGAAGGCGCAATATGTTTGGAAAACGGCTGCTGGACCATAAAAAAGGTGTCCAAGGTACATTTCCAAAGAAGCACTCTACAACGTAGTGTACCTAGCAAAAAAATAAATAGTAATTGTTCAGGAATTTATATACGAGATGATAATTCTGTAATGGTTTTGTGTTGCTTTCGAGCCATTTTTAGCGCCGGTGGGATGAGAAATTTGGCTAATGTTTCAATTTTTACACAAATATTGAGCTGCGCAAGCGGTGCACAATCTTGGTTCTTCCAGTTGTTGTCTTTCGCCGTATTTTCGAGAATCGTTTGATAATGGGATGGAAAAGAAGAGAGGAAGAGGACAAGAAAAAATTTAATTTCTTCTTTGCTCGCTTCTTTTCCGCTGCGGTCACGACATCGTTATCCGCCGATCAGAAGATGCACTAAAACAATGTAGGGAGGGGCCACCTCGCGCGACCACGTACGTTCGCAAAGCGCAACCCGTCAATGGGGCGTCACAGACGTAAACTCCGAATTCGGAGCCCTGACTATGCTTTGAACATGTGACAATCTCCGAGTTCGCAATCGCTCCGTTTTTTTCCAAACGTGCGTGTGAACAGCCGAGTTTGTAACTCGGAGACGTTTGAGCGATTGACGTTCGTTTCAGTTCAAAACGAAGTCACTTCGAATTCGCTCGGAGCTCGTGTGTAGCGCCCCAATGCACTTGTTTGCTTTCTTATTGCAGGAATGGTGGACGGATTTGTGGCTGAAGGAAGGATTCGCCACCTTCTGCGAGTATCTGTTCGTGGGCGAAGCCTATCCGCAATTCCAGATCTGGATGCGTTTCGTCAACTACGAAATTGCGCCTGCTATGGCCCTGGACGCTCTGCGCAACTCGCATCCCATCGAGGTACCTAATGGGGGTGTTTATTTATGGAATCTTGGCAGAAGTTTTAGGCGGGAAATTGATTGAAATGTGGATGTTGTTCTTGGCGGGAAATTTGAATTTGAATAGTTGCTGTTCACATAGTTCACTCTGATGTTCACACAGTGATTCACATAGCGGCGACAATTGATGTGGTTGAAATAAGAACGGCATGAGGTAAGTCTCGTTTTCGACCGCTGTGTGAAAAGGTTTCGAAGTGAAAATTTTTGCCGGCACCTGTACTTCATATGTTCTTATTTCAACCACACCAATTTGTGAAAGAATGGCTTATGTTGGCGGGAAGTTTGAATTTGAATTATTGATATTCAGGTTCCCATCGACAATCCGAACGAGCTGGAGGAGATCTACGACAACGTTTCCTACGCGAAATCGGCTTCCGTGATTCGCATGCTTTATCATCACTTGGGACACGAGGTACGTACGTAGGTTACGTTTGGACAGGGTAAATTGGGGTAATTCCGGCTTGATGAATCATACCGCGTATTCGCCTGTTCTATCATCACTTGGGACACGAGGTACGTAGGTTATGTCTGGACAGCAGGGTAGTTTGGGGTATTTCGGGCTTGATGAATCATGCCGCGTTCAGATTGGCGACCTGCGTCCTAACGTACTCCCGAAGAAAGTTAAAGCTGTATGCTTTTTTGTGGTGCAGTTGCCTCCCTATGAACGCAGCATCGGTCGAATACGGAAAGAGAGATTTTCAACAGCAATGCACAAACCATTTCGTGCAAAAAAGTCAGACTACATTAGAAATCTCCGTGTTCTTTCGCTGTACCGTCCATCACTGTGCATTTTTCCTACCCTCCTTCCCCATTTTCTCCAACTTTTTCTTTCGATTTGATTCAGAAATTCCAAAAGGGTGCCTCTCACTACCTGAGCACGTTCCAGTACCGAAACGCCAGGACTCTGGACCTGTGGAAGGCACTGTCGGACGCCTCTGGGGTGGGAGTGGCGGAGTTGATGAGCGAATGGACGCAGCACATGGGCTACCCACTGGTCTCGGTCAGCTCGGCGCAAGAAGGAAACAACAGGAAGCTCACGCTCACCCAAAGAAGATTCCTGGCCGATGGAAGCGATGGTATGTGGGGTGATTTTCATCATTTATTTAGGGATACGGTCACTTGGTTGCCATAACTTTGGTTGCGGTCACTTTGTTGCGGCGGTGATCATTTCGTCATGAGTACTTTCGTTGCGGGTATTTTTTTGCAATTTTTTCGTTGCTTGCTGACGATTCGTTGCAGCCGTCCTCTGGTCATTTGGCAACGGCAACGAAAGTTCTCACTACCAAATGACCGGAAGAAGGCGGCAACGAAACTTCCGCAACGAAATGTACGCAAGCAAATAAACGGCAACGAAGTGACCGTAAACCTTTATTTAGGGTACTGCGGGGTAAAATTTGGTTTAGGGGGTAAACCCGCTCACCTGAGCTCCTTTGAACATGCTACTTCAGCAAATGATGAACTTTATGGCTCATTTGGAAGAGGAGAGTGCAAGGAGTTTATTGTTGTAATAATTGTCTCAATCGATCCATTGCTTGCTGAGATATGCAGCCCTGAAACATACATTCATAGATTGTCGGATTTCCTATGGCCGAGTTTACCCCATAATACCCTGCCCTCTTTAACACATACTGCGACCTGGCGTCATTGTTGGCAAGAAGTCGTTCAGCGGTTGTCCGTTTGTTGACGAATAATATATGGGTTTTATGGTTATTGCTTTGTTGTCTGTTCGTCAACAGACCGACAACAAACCGGCAACATCCATATAAAAACAGACAGCAATTTGTTACCAACAATGACGCCAGATCGCGGTATGTGTTAATTTTTCTTCTAACAGATGAGAAAGCTCCCGTGTGGAAGATTCCCATCTCTGTGGTGACTGGCTCAAAACCCAGTGAGGTGAAGCAGAAATTCCTGATGGACAAGAAAGAAATGACCATCACTGTGGAGAATGTGGCACCTGGCGAATTTATCAAGGTTGGGAAAAATATGATATAAGTACAGTATTCTTGCAATGGGTGAGGTCGAATTTAACCAATAATGGATAAAAAATAGGGTACTACTGTAGCGTAGGGTAAATCAGGCCATGGGCAAAACCGGGCCACCTACGTACCTACTATAGCTCATTTGAAAGAATGAGAGTTCAAGGAATCGAACGATAGAACATTTGTCTCAATCGCTCTTATTGGTTGCTGTGGTATGCATGCAGCCCTGAAGTTTAGGTGGCCGGAATTTTTCATGGCCGCGTTTACCCCACAACCATAATACAGACCAGAAAAATATTAGCAATTGGCCCAGTGTTCTATGTGAGGTCTGTGCAAAGTTTCGACTTTTTTGTCCGATTTACAGCTGAACGCCAACTCTACCGGTTTCTATCGCGTGGAGTACAGTCAGGAGATGCTCACGTCATTGGTGGACGCCCTGGGCAAGAAGCAGCTGGACGCAGTGGACAGATTCAATCTCGTCTTGGACATCTTCGCGCTGGTAAGGCGTGGACCTTTGAAAACCGGCTAGCTGTCAGTAGTGCACTACACACTAGGTGAGTAAACTCACGGTGAATTGAATTTCCCGTAAGTATGTGATGAAGCAATAGGAGGCCGGTGAACTCACCGGGAGTTGAAACTCACCACGTGTGAACACGTGAGAAAAATTTTGCGGGTGGGAGCAAGTGAGAATGCTCTACACGAAAAATAAAACTCGAAGTTCAAACTCACCGTGAATTCACCGTGAGTTTACTCACCACGTGTGTAGCCCACAACGGTCATGATCAAAGGGGGAAATTTGTGTGACTGAGGTCAGCCAGGTGTGTAGTTCAGTGTTTAGGACGCTCTTCTGGAAGGCGAGAGGTCTAGGGTTCGATTCCCGGCACATTTGACGAATTTTCCTTCTCGATTGTATCTTAGCTTACTCTTCCACAGCAGATAGGGTACTGTGGGGTAATTCCGTACACCAAACTTTTGCTTTACGCAAAACGCGCAGTCGGTGCACTGAGAGAATGCTGCGGCAGTTTTAATGGCCCATTTACATGATTGGAGACATGCGTTGGGGTTACGTCCACGCCATAAATGACATGGACAACTGCAACTTTCGGACTGTCCTAACTTACCCCCACACACCCCCATTCTTTGCTTTTCATCAGGTGCAAGCCGGTCGCATCAGCGCTACCCAGTTCCTGTCTGTATTGGAAGCTTGCACGGGGGAGACTGAGTACACGGTGTGGTCGGAGTTGGACAAAGGAGTTGGCAGTCTCACAAATGCGTTGGGACGCAATCAAGACGCGATGGACCGACTGCATGCGCTGGTGCGAAAAGTCTACAAGCCACTGGCTGAGAAACTGGGATGGGACAAGAACAAGGAAGAAGGTAGGAGGTAGGGTAGAAGGGGTAATGTGGGCCAGTGTGGTGTGTGGTGGCTGATTGATACAACAGTGTGTTCCTGATGTACGGATTTGTTATTGGAATAATGAGCTAATGTTTCAAATAAAACGTATAAGTACGCAGGCTTGTTGAAGTACCGATTTTTTCTTCTGCTGCTCCCTCAGTTGTATGGTGAAGCATGTGTTCTTGGAAAGGAAATCTATGTAGTAGCAGGACGTTTTTTGTTGCGAACCCCGTAAGTTTGCTGTTTCACTGCCACCTCTTTGCTCGTTCAAACCCTGAGATGACCGTATTGTACCCAACGACCTTTTTTTTTGTAAACTCGTAAGTTTGATGTTTCGCTTCACCGCCACCTGTTGTTCTCGGTTTCAGATCATCAGACGACTATATTTTCACCCAACGACCTTTTTTTTGTAAACTCGTAAGTTTGATGTTTCGCTTCACCGCCACCTGTTTTTTCTTGATTTCAGATCATCAGACGACCCTGCTGCGCGCCCTGATTTTGGGCCGTCTGGGCCGCGCGGACGATCCGGATACGGTGAAGACGGCGGAGCAGAAGTTTCAGGCGTACGTGAAGCAGAAGACGGATTTACCCCCCGACCTTCGCAGCATCGTCTTCTCTATCAACGCGCGCAAAGGCGGACAGGAGGCGTTTGATACCTTGACCAAGGTGTGTGTAGGGGTACTGTGGGTTAAATCCGTCCAGCGGGAGTTGTCTCACGGGTGTTTCCCCGTGCTGCGAAAAATAGTAGCTGTTATTCGCGTATTTTGTTTCGCGTTTCCATGTCTTCCTGTTCTGCAAGAGTACTCGTGTAGGAAGATACTGTGGGGTAAACCCGGCGGCCATAAGGTAAACCCGGCCACCAAATCTCCTGTGAACTTGCCGTTTCAGCAAATACTTGTCGTTCAGCAAATGATGAACCAAATAGCTCATTTGAAAGAGGAGAGTTCAAGGAATCGGGTGATATCGTATTTGTCTCGATCGGTCCATTGGTTGCCGAGGTATGCAGTGAAACTTAGGTGGCCGGATTTTCCCATGGCCGGGTTTACCCCGTCGTGCCCTAATTCTCGCAGTGCGGGTAAACAACGCAGGCGGAGACAACTCTCGCTGGACGGACTATGTGGTAGCACATTTGCCCAGCAAGGCGGTTTAAACAAAAATTACCCCTTAGTTCAATGCTACCCTAATATTGCGGCGACACACACGTGAACTCCAAATTCGGTCCGTTTTGGAGCGCTTACTATGTTCAACATGGAAAATCTCCGAGCTCGCACCGAAAACGCTCCGTTTTTCCAAAACGTGCGTGTGAACAGCCGAGTTTGTACTTTGAAGACGTGTAATTGGCGCTCGTTTCGGTCGAAGTCATTTCGAACTGCGTCCGAATTCGCTCGGAGCTCACATGTGTAGCGCCCCAGTCAGTGGTGCAACCCTATTATGCAGACGTCGGCCTGGGGTCAGTTGGGGGTATGTACACCACACCCCCACCCACCCCCTCACATAACCCCACTCCCATTATATTGAAAAAACTACATACCCCCAAATCTCAGCCTTACTATGGAGATCCCCAAAATTACATACCCCCACCCCGAATTCCGTGCCGATGTCTGACTATGTTTAGGTCTACAAGGAGAACGAGTTCCCAGAGGTAAAAGTCGATTGCCTGCGAGCCATGGGCGCTTCACCTGATCCGAGCATTGTGAAGAAAGCCATCGAGTTCAACATGTCGGTAAGCAAATCTACTGTAGTGTGCTCGCCCAGGCGAATAGAATGGTATAGGAATGAATGGGAGCTAATGTTTCACATCTGTTACAAGTTTTATCTGCGGTCTCAACCATCCAATAAAGCCCAATAAAAGATCCTTCTACATACTGTACGTATAAATCATGCGTTTCCTTTCAGACAGCGGTTCTGACAGTCACTAGCGAGCTAATGTTTCACATTTCTTGCAAGTTTTCAAGGTTGTGGTATGATAATCGGTTGTGATGACGAGGTGCGGGACCTAAATTTGTTCCGTTTCTGATGGTTGGGTAGGTATGTACGTTAAAGGCGGGGGGTAACGTTAAGGTTCCAGCAAGAATTTTCAAAAATGCACACCACCATTGAATAGAGAATTTTTTTCTGCCCATATGCGTCATATGTCAAAAAGTTGTAGCTATGACCGTTTTTGAGTAACATAGGGTTTTCGATGTCACTTTCCCATAGCTGTGGACTATTGAAATCCCATAGTTGCGTTATTGCTGTCTGTCGTGGTGATTGCGCAGTTTATGAACAGGGGTTATGGACAGTTCCAGATGACCATGGACACTTTTTTCTGCCCCCTTTCATTCGACTTCAGCATAGGAATGATCATAGTCCTTTCATCATGGTCCATAAGAGCGTGAATATAAACTGCGCAATCACGATGATTGGTAGTAAAACGCAACTATGGGATTTCAATAGTCCACAGCTATGGGAAAGTGACGTCGAAAACCCTATGTTACTCAAAAACGGTCATAGCTACAACTTTTGAACATATGACGCATATGGGCAGAAAAAAATTCTCTATTCAATGGTGGTGTGCATTTTTGAAAATTCTAGCTGGAACCCTAACGTTACCCCCCGCCTTTAACGTGTCGGGTGGGTGGATCGTATGTTGGATAGATATGATAAAAATCCACCTAATGTTTCAAAGTAACGATATGTTCTACTGACCACAGCGGCGGTATTCAATCCGCCGGATAAGTTTTTTTCCATTTCGTATCCCACCAAAAATTTGTTTCGCCGCGTACCCCGTAATTTGTCGTGCCAAACACCCCATGTATGTACTCCCAGAGTCGAATATCCGTAACATACTGCAGCGAACTGTGGGGTAAACCGGACCACCTAAGCTACTGTGAACTTGCAGTTTCGCCGGGTGATGAACCAAGCAGCTCATTTGAAGGTGGAGAGAGATCAAGGAATCGATTGGCATCATACTTGTTTCGATCGGTCCATATTGGTGCTCAGATATGCAGCCGAAACACAGGGCCCGGTCCCAGGCGTACCCCACAAAGACCCACTCGACAGAA
This sequence comes from Epsilonema sp. ZAB3_2, assembly GCA_030247985.1. Classification (NCBI taxonomy): domain Eukaryota; kingdom Metazoa; phylum Nematoda; class Chromadorea; order Desmodorida; family Epsilonematidae; genus Epsilonema; species Epsilonema sp. ZAB3_2. Next base: position 9,134 of record JASAMW010003416.1, read on the forward strand.
ACAGATAATGAGGCCACGGTGGGAACGCGAGCAAGGGAGCGGACAGAGCCAACGACCCCAGAGCCCACAACCCAAGAACCCCAGCCCCAGGAACCCACGCCCTGATCCCAGAACCCCAACCAGAGCAGCCCACACCCAGAAACCACCCCAGAACCCCAACCCCAGAACCCCACCCCAGAACCCCAACCCAGAACCCCACCCCCAGAAACCCACCCAGAACCCCAACCCCAGAACCCCAGCCCCAGAACCCCACGTTCCCCAGATCCTTAAAATCCCTAGAATCAACATCTTAAAATCCCCAGATCCTTAGCGTCCCTAGATCCTTAGCGTCCCTAGGTTCATTGGCAACCCCCTTTCGTTTAAGGCTAAGCTTAAGAAATCCTCCTTTTGTTTGCTTAGCGTCCCCAGATCCTTAGCGTCCCTAGATCCTTAGCGTCCCCAGATCCTTAGCGTCCCTAGCTCCTTAGCATCCCTAGATCCTTAGCATCCCTAGGTTTGCTATCAACCCTCCTTTCCTTTATGATTAAGCCTAAGCATAAGCTTAACCTTAACCTTCAGATCCTTAGCATCCCTAGGGTGACCATATATAGTAGTAGAGTGACCACCGCCGGAGAATTGAAATAATAGTAGGCCTAATCAATCACGGACTTGCACGCACGCATGAGTAGCAGCAAAAATGAATTGAATAGTAAATTGGCACACGCCAGGCACTCAAAACCACGTGGCTATATGTAAACGAAGGTAGTTGCATGACAGGCAGCACTTTTTCAGCGCGTTGCATGCGTACGATAGCAGGCAGCACATACAGCATGCAAAGCCAGAAATAAAAACACTTTCAATATCGGCGCTGCATTGCATTCAAAAAATTCCAACAATCCTGTGAAAAGTTTTATTTTCCACGATAGCATAGGTATATCCGCGATAATCGAACAAAGGAACAAAACACGTACGTACAGTTCGAATGAAATGCCCGTACATACAAATTCAAAGCTTTCGTTTTGCGTTTAGTCACTATTGCATTCATTTCGAATAAGTCATTACACTACTATTCAGGCTGTGACACACATACTAACGTACACAGCTTACTGCTTGCTCGAAATACCAGTACTCGTAGTAATCGCTCGTTAACAACCCAAACAAACAACAACAAGAATCAACGATTAGGGTGGCATGAACCGGATATTACGATTAGAAAAGCCAAAACGTAGTCCTTCACATTCTATTACACCGTAATGAATGACCATACCGAACTACTAAAAGAAAACAGCGGCCACGTAACATTTTCATTCAGCTCCTAATCCTAGCAGCAGGGACTGTTCATAAATTACGTTAGGCTTTGGACTCTCCTCCCCCGCGCAAAAATTTCACATACGATACGTATGCATAGCAAAAGGCATGGTTTCCTCTGACCTTGCCACCCTTCCTTATGCCGAAATGAACCGTAATTTACGAACTGCCCCTAAAAGACGACTTCATCATTCACCGCATCCTGCTCTTTTCTCCTTATTCTTGATTCAAGCAGTAACCTTGCTGTATCCCTTGGTTTTCAACCAATCGGTGATCGGGGTTTCGTTCTTCTGCAGCATCTGCGCGTTAAGACGCACGTTCTCCACGCTCTGCTTCACCGGACGATCCAGGACCACTTTGTGCTCGCTCTTTTCGAAGAACGCCTGGAAAGAAAAATTCATGTCTTATTCGAAAATCGAACCGCCTGCCGAAAAATTAGTAATTGGCATCTTCGGATTCCCCAAAGACACCACTACAAAAACCCTGGTGTGAGACAACCCCAACGGCGCCGTCTCCAATACCAACCTTTTCAAGTTGGGTAAACACCGACCAACTTGCTTCAGAGAAATCTTCTCCTGAGACCGCGAAACATCAAAGTCACGAGTTTACCCAAAACCAGGCGGAACTCAACGAAAAGCGACGAAATGGCCAAACTCCCGTGAAACATCGATTTTCTCAGGTTTCTCACCTCGATTTCTTTCGCTTTGTCCTCGGAGCTGAAGTTCTTGGTACACAGCTGAAACGACATAAATTGCATTCTTCCAAAATTCCATGAAAATATTACAAAATTATTTTTGTACGTAAGTGCATACTAGAATCTATAACTCATCCCGAAAAGCTTCGCCTCGGTCTCAGAAGTCACAGGGTAATGTAATTTCATCTGCATTACTTCCGAGACGATGCGTTTCAGGATGGGTTAACCCCCTTCGTAATCCCAGGCGTCCGCTTGTCCGTAGCCACCCTGCAAACCCCGTCCGTGGACGGGGCAAGGCAAACCCCGTCCGTAGACGAGGTTTGTTTTTCCACCCCGTCTACGGACGGGGTTTGCCCCGTCCACGGACGGGGTTTGCCGGGTGGCTACGGACAAGTGGACGCCTGGGATTACGAAGGGGGTTAAACAAAATGTCAGCCCCCACCTTCGTGATAGCCTGGAACAGGCTGTTATTCGGTCCGTTGTAGCAGGACACCAGCTCTCCCATCTGATCCCGATAGAACTGCCAAGCCATATCCTGTCCACTGGGACTCGAACCCGTCCCAACGAACACCATGTACATGTCCTGCTTGCGCACTTGGTCCTGAAAAAGTAAGGGTGCTAAGGGGTAACCGGAGAACTATGGGGTATTCTGGGGTACGGTACAATGGATATCCTGGGGAACAATGGGGTATCCTGGGGAACAATGGGGTATCCTGGGGTACAATGCCAATGGGGTATCCTGGGGAACAATGGGGTATCCTGGGGTACAATGGGGTATCCTGGGGAACAATGGGGTATCCTGGGGTACAATGGGGTATCCTGGGGAACAGTGGGGTATCCTGGGGAACAATGGGGTATCCTGGGGTACAATGGGGTATCCTGGGGAACAATGGGTTATCCTGGGGAACAATGGGGTATCCTGGGTACAATGGGGTATCCTGGGGAACAATGGGGTATCCTGGGGTACAATGGGGTATCCTGGGGAACAATGGGGTATCCTGGAGTACTACTATGGGCATGGGGCATCCTGGGTACTATGGGGTATCCTGGGATACTAAGGGGTAACCTGCGGTACTACTATGGGTATCCTGGGGAACAATGGGGTATTCTTGGGTACTATGGGCTAACTGGGGTACGATTGGACATCCTGTCCGCTCCACTTGAACTCGAACCCGTTCCCACAAACACCACGTAGGCCTACATAATATACTGTTTCTGTACCGAAAAAGTAGGGTACACTTTGATGGGGTAAACCCGCCCATGGGAAACAACCGGGCACCTGTAAGTTTCAGGACTGCATATATCTGAGCAACCAATAATGGACCGATCGAAACAAGTATGATGCCAATCGATTCATTGACTTCTCCTCCTTCAAATGAGCTGATTGGTTCATCACCTGGCGAAACTGCAAGTTCACAGTAGCTTAGGTGGTCCGGTTTACCCCACAGTTCGCTGCAGTATGTTACGGATATTCGACTCTGGGGGTACATACATGGGGTGTTTGGCACGACAAATTACGGGGTACGCGGCGAAACAAATTTTTGGTGGGATACGAAATGAAAAAAAAACTTATCCGGCGGATTGAATACCGCCGCTGTGGTCAGTAGAACATATCGTTACTTTGAAACATTAGGTGGATTTTTATCATATCTATCCAACACGATCCACCCACCCGACA
>JASAMW010003417.1:0-33276 GCA_030247985.1 Epsilonema sp. ZAB3_2
GCCATTACTATTCGTGATGGTTATCCACTATCAACCATCACGACGCTCATCGACAGAGTAGGAGGTGTGAAACCTGCCTATTTGACTACCATCGACTTGAAGGCTGGATTTTACCAGCTTCGAATGGAAGAGAAATCAAAGGCTAAAACGGCCTTTATTTGTCCATTGGGTCAGTTCCAATTTAACCGAATGCCCTTCGGTTTGTGTAATGCCCCATCATCGTTTTGTAGGCTTATTAATATTGTACTGGAGGGGATGGACCTGCAGTATGGCCCAGGTAAGCTCAGTGCTTACGTGGATGATTTACTTATTGCCACCGAAACAATGGAAGAGCATATGGCCATCTTCAAAGAACTGGCCAGAAGACTCAGAAAAGCTGGTCTGAAAATGCACCCGAAGAAATGTCATTTTCTTCGGGATAAAGTCAAGTACTTAGGATTTATCTTGAGTAAGCAAGGTATTGAGCCAGACCCAGAAAAGATAGCTTGCGTGAAGGAGTGGCCAAGGCCAACCAACCTGAAAGAACTGAGGGGGTTTCTGGGTGTATGCTCCTTTTCCCGGGGTTTTTTTCTGGGTTCAAAACAATAGCCCCTCCGTCGTGGGCGCTAAAGGGGGGGCCAGCCCGAAATTGAATAAACAGGGTCGGCTGATACGAGGGGAGTATCATCTCATCAAAAAGGGGCATCACATGCGGCCGGTGCGGTGACTGCCTGCCCCAACAAAAAAAAAAGTAGGTAGGAAAAGATGCATCGATCTTGGGCTTAGGAGCGACGCTGTCTCAATATTTTCCCATACCAATGGACGCGAGCAAAACAAAGCGCGCGTCCAAGTTTGACAATAAAGCTGAAGGCGAGGCTGAGTTGGATGAGGAGGGTAATCCCATTCCAACTCACTTTGAACTTTCAGCTGATGGGATAAAGGTACGCCCCAGGAAAGAACTGGAGCGCGAAGGCTATGAGTTGCATCCTGTAGCCTATGCTAGTAGATCACTGAGAGGGGCGGAGCCAAAGTATCCGCCCCCGCATCTAGAAATGTTGGGTTTGAAATTTGCCATGGAGAAATTTCGGATTTACACGTATGGATGCCCTACATACGTGTACACAGATTCTACCAATGTGACTGTGAGGCAATGGCTGTCAACTACAAAGCCATTGCCTAATGACCGGGTCGGTAAGTGGAAGATGACCCTCCAGGATCACTGCTGCATCCGCCAAGTCCTCCATCGCTCTGGAAAAGGAAATTTAGCAGCTGATGGATTATCACGCATGCCAGCATCCACCCCTGGACCAACTGTTCTGGTGCAACTGGCGGCGGTGGAGGCGGATGCTGAGGACGACCCTGGAGAAGATGGAGATTCATCGGACGAGGATGATGAGTCAGCTGGCGTTTCACTGGAGGATGCAGACCTCAGAGACCAGCTGATGGAACAGGTGCGCGTGCTTCAGGCCACCGACCCTTTAGCAACAAAAATTATTGCTTTTGTGCATGATCATAAGGTGCCTGAAGATGAGGAGGATACTAAATGGATTGTAGAAATGGAGCATAAGTTTCATGTTGTGGATGACGTGTTATATTTTTCCGCGTCATTAAATAAACACGAACCACTGATGCGTGTGTATGTACCATCAGTGCATAGAACAGAGTTGTTGCGTGAGCTCCATTGCCGTCCATTAGGTGGCCATCAAGGCAAAGACAAATTGACACGGTATGCCGAGCGATTTTTCTATTGGCCGGCAATGAGACGGGACATATGTACGTTTTGTGAGTCGTGTTTGGTGTGTGCTGCCCGGAAAGGCCAGGGCAGGCGAGACAAACCACGACTAAAACCGATTCCAGCTCCACTAAAGCCCATGGACATGGTAGCCATGGACATTGTAACATTGCCTACTTCAGAGTCGGGCAAGAAATCATGTTTAGTAGCCACGGACATGTGTACAGGATTCATCATGGCAAAACCATTGAAAGACCAAACAGCTGAAACAGTTCAACGTGCCATGATGAAGGTAGTTCTGCCCTGGGGAATGCCAAGGAAGTTGCTTACTGATAGAGGTGCAAATTTCACCTCTAAACTTTACCGGGAAGTGTGTGCAGCCCTGGATATCGACCAGGTCTTTACAACAGCTTTTCATCCCCAGGGCGATGGTCAAAGTGAGCGTAGCAATCGGACTATTATTGACTTGATTGCAAAGTGTTGTGACAAACGTGCAACGGACTGGGATGTGCGACTCCCAGTCCTAATCAATGGCTATAACTCGCAGGTGCAAACTCGGACTGGATTTTCGCCATTTCAGGCGATGTTGGGAAGAGATAGCTTCTTCCCACTGGAGAGTCCATTCATTGCACCTGCACGCATGGTGTATGATGTAGACCTCACAGATTCTTTGACTGAAACAAAAAGGAATCTGAAATATGTCTGGGAAAGCATAGCTGAGAATTCGCATAAAAGGAAAACAGAAGGCTCAGCACGATAAAACCGCTAAAAAGGTGGACTTGCAGGTTGGTGATAAAGTCTGGGTCTATTCCCCAGACTTACAGAAACATAAAAATTCACCGCGGTTCAAGGGACCCGCGGAAATTAAACATCTCACCGACACTAATGCCGTTGTGCGCTACCGTATGCCCAACGGTACGTTATCACGCCCTAAAAAGGTGCATCGAGACAAACTCTCGAAAGCAAAACCGGCAGCGGAAAATGCAGTTTCTTTCACGGGAGGTGATTTACAAGACCTCCCGTTACCTTCCATTGGTGGACATAAACCAAAAGTCCATACATCTACAGGCGCAGATGCCTCTTCTGAGGAGGAGGAGGAGGAAGGAGTAGAGGAAGGGGGTAACCCAGAGATTTTTCAAAATTTACCAGGATTATCAGATCCTGGTACAAGCAAGAAAAAGGTTACAATCTCGAAAGACGCCCCTTCCAAATTTGCATACAACCCACTCGCGCCGACAAACTCGCCTCCGCTGAACAACGGAGAGACAGAGGCGAGGCGAGCGGAGCGAGAGAAACATATAAGGCAGCCGGGAGCGCACACAGCGCCCGGCCGACGATAACACGAGAGAGGGAAGACGGGCCGCAGCTGGCTAGACAGAAAACAAAATATAGCCTGCGCGCACAACCAAAAGCGCTAGAGCGGATGAACTTGTAACATTTTATTTCGGTTCGCTCTTGTTGTGCGGTCTGTCGGCCTTTCCAGCAAAATATTATTTATTTTTCTTTTTCGTACCGTAAAGTTTCGCTTATTATTGCGGTATGCGTTACCAAAAAGACTTGAGCTCGATAATATTTCGCAAGTCTTCTACCTATTTCGATTGTCTTTTCGATTTTACTACCGGTCGAATCGAATATTCTCCGGAGGAGGTTCATTATAATCTCCTCCGTGTACGCCTATCCTTAACCGTGTAAGTATGCGTTATAAGTATGTACATACGTAGTGTACATTACATTAGTACGTCGTGCACCAATGGTGATTGGTGCGCTTGCTTATGATTTCCGCTTGAGTTGTGGTGGCAGTTGGATACTGTGCGGCTGTTTGCTTGTTTCTTAATCATGGATTCTTTCCCTGATTTATTTATTCATCTTTGCTTGCGGCTATAAGTTGGCGAGTACGTACGCACGCACGTGGTATGTCCGCTCATATTTGGCGTGATTATGAGGGGCTACTGTTATTTGTTATGAAATTTAACAGTACGTTTACAGTACTCTTCGTTTTGAATTTTAGGATAACAGCCTAATATAACGAAGGTGTTATTTGCAAGTGCGTTTGTTTCAGGCACAGCCGTACGAGTTTTAATCCGGTTATTCAACTGCGATTTATTGGATTTATTTTTATTGATTATCCAACTGTTGGTGCTGGAATCACGGAGCGCGTATGGTCAAACCGCTCCGTGGAAACTGGAAGAGGTCGGGGCCACCCAAGGAACAGTTATCAGCCCCAGACCTGGTTGACTGTGAACAAGGAGGCGATGTGCCCGTTGATGCATGACGAGCGCCATCCTTAGTCGCGTAAGTTGTGTACAGTTGTGTGTGTACATAGCTGTAGGTCTTGCGTTTGGAGCGGAAGGGATGGCGATTTCCTTCCGTTTTGCTGCTGTAGTCGAGTTTTTTTTCCTCGCGTATGTGTATGCTGAGATTGCACGTGAGTGTCTTATCTCTCACGTGCGCATTGCAGTTCGTAATGTGCAAATGAATAATACGCGAGTACGTACCTAGTTGTTATGTCATGCGACAGGACAGCAGTAAGCGCATGGAGACAATCCATGCGTAAGGTAAGAGCACGAGAGGACAACACTCGTGCAAAATTATTTTGCGTGCTGAATGAGAAATGGTGCGCGAGTACGTACGTATGTACTCGCGTAGGTACTGTACGGTGCTATGATTGGGCGCCTGAGTATTATACTCAGGCGAAGGAGTATTTGGAAGTGGAGCGGTGCTGATCTTTGACATCAGCTCTAAGCAGATTTGGGCTAAACCTGCACCAGGGTGGATAAAACCCTGGTGCGCAACCCGGCATCTGGTGGATGGATACATCAGGTCCAAGTCTTTTACAATGTACAGTGAATGCCGCATACGTACTGTGGATTGTACGCGAGTACTTGCCTCGCGTATACGTAAGTTAGGCTGCACGTGAGTGTCTTATGTTATCTCACGTGCGCAAGGCAGAGAGTAGTACGTATGTACAGAACGTAATACGTGAGTGGCATGTACTCGCGTATGTAATTACAGTAGGCGTTTAGAGCGCCTGGGAGTCACTACCCAGGCGAAAAGATCAGATTGATGCTGATTGTTGATGTCAGCTCTTAACAATCTTGGGCTAGAGTCGCACCAGGGTAATGTCAAACCCTGGTGCACAACCGCGACATCTGGTGGAAGCAGAATCGACCCAGCGGAGCCCAAGACCCATGCGAGCTGACTGTCAACAGAAGACGTCGTATGTACATAGGCCGGCAGCAGCTCCGTACATTAAGTATTACTGTATGTATACCATTGTATGTTATGTACGTGATAGCTCCGTGCGCCGCTGGATTAGGCTGGAGGAACGAAAGCCGTCTAGGACTCTAGTCTAAGGAAGAAAGAAGAACGCCTCATGTTCTTTTGGACCGGAGGAGGCTCCAGGGCAGTTGGAACCCCTGGAGCAATTCATTCGCCATGTCTTACAACCGGCGAAGCAGCAGCCACTCAGTTAGCTGGCGATTCAGGCGATCGAACAGTTTGAACCAGCAGCACATGTAATCCTGGGAGTGGGCGGTCCTACAACTTTCAAGAACTCTATGGCCAGACCGCCCGAAGAAAAGAAAGTTGGCTGCAACGCCCGCATCCATGGCGTAAACCATTCCAACCTCCGAGGCCGCCATTAGCATGAAGCGGAAGAAACCTGATTGGCGGGAATGAAGAACTGTTGCCGATGAGGCGGAAGAAACGAACAATCGACGGCCGTCGATTGGAAGAAAAGGAAATGACGGCAGAAAACGTCATGACGCACGGAGCAAAAATATATTCAAACTGTACAGTAATCAGTTGATGTGTTGATTGATTTGGAGTAAAGCTGCTCGGCAGATTGCTGTGAGTTTTTATTGAAAATAATATACAATAGCCTAAAGGCGCCTTGCAAGTCAAGGTTACTTTGACACACCATTATCCGCCTCCTAGCTTATAACTTCCTGTGTATTTTGTGCCTGTGCTATCTTCCCCGTTGGATGGTAGAAGACTGCCTACGTCTTCATCCCGGACGCTGCTGCGATTCACCAGCATCACTTCCGAAGAGTTTGGTACGCCATCGTGTCAACCGTGGTGCATCTAACTAGGATCCAGGACGGCCGGCCTGCCTAGTTAGACAAAACCGAAATGATCAACACTACCGTATTTACCTGTGCATAGCCCCCCCCCCCTCCTATGCATAGCCCCATATTGGCAAAACATAAAAAATGACCCATGCATAGCCCCCCTATGCATAGCCCCATATGTACTGTACAGTACCTGAAGCTACCTATATAAGCTGGTCATAAGTTACCCATAACCACTCCCACACCAAGCTAAGATGCCTATAAGCCTGCTTGGGGGTGTATTGTACTAGAATAACCCTGTTTTGACCTCAATTATGCCCTAAAACACGTGCTTTTGACCTAAACAATATGCCTCTGCGCACCTCTGAAAAACATAAAAAATGCCCCATGCATAGCCTCCCCCCCCCTATGCATAGCCCCCCTATGCATAGCCCCATATAGGACCTCTCAATTTTTGCATAGCCCCATGGGGCTATGCACAGGTAAATACGGTATTTTCTTTGTAGAGAAAAGGGACAAAACATTATATAGGAGCAACCTTAATAGTGCAAATAACGGACGCCACACAAGCTGCTTTGCGTCAATAAATCGGCTTACCGTAATTTCTACTGGCTTGCAGGAAGCTTACATTATGTATGTACTTATGTATTTACATGTTCAGGTACATAATGCAGGCGTAGGCTTTGTATTGTGCGCTGACAGGAAACAAATTACCGAGGTGGCAGTAGCATGCTCAGCAAAAGCGGCTTATGGCACTTATTGTAGGGTTTATGCGCATGTGTACGTACGTACAAATCATACTTTACTTACACTTCGCTAAACAATTCCATAAGCATGCAAGTAGGGGGTGCACCGCACAGGTATTACGCATGCGCTCACGCTCATTGACAGTTGCACAAGAAACAAGTGACGGCCGATAAACAGCATCACAAAAACATGCACCGTATGTGATGTACAAACAAGCGTATGTACATTACAGTACGTACGTGCATAGTACGTTCATATGTTGCGTGATATTCTCTGTTTTCTGTTTCAGGGACCAGCACCACCGCAGCATTCTGAAGCCCGTTCGAACGGCGCGAGGGGGGAGAACAGCGGAGCTTCGTACCCGAGACGAGGCAGAGGAGGAGGAGGCGGATTTTGAGGACGCGAAGGCGCAAGAGAGCATGATCTCTCTGCCGTGTCCGGGCGGCGTGTTCCTGGCGCTGGACGTCTACCGCTACTTCCGCTACCGCAAGCTGCGCTACATCTTCCATCCGCTTAGCGGCTGCTTCGCCAAGGTGTTAAGCCTGGACGAGGAGGTGCCTCTGGAGCGCTATCACGCGCTGGCGGCGGACGGGGGTCTGGACGCGGCGGAGGCGCGACGGCGCCGCGCAGTCTACGGCCTCAACGAGATCGCCGTCCGTCTGCAGCCGCTCCTGATCATCCTCTTCAAGGAGGTCATCAGTCCGTTCTACGTCTTCCAGGTTAACCCTCTTTGTAATCCCAGGCTTCCGCCTGTCCGTAGCCACCCGGCAAACCCAGTCCGTAGACGGGGCAATCCCCGTCCGTAGACGGACTTTGTTTTTCCACCCCGTCTACGGACAGGGGTTTGCCCCGTCTAAGGACAGGCGGACGCCTGGGATTACGAAGGGGGTTAAGAGATGTCAGAGGACAAGAGCAGCAGTCTGAAAAATTGGGCAGCTGCCAGTGCGTGAGTTGAACACGCAGCGCGGTACGTACGAGATTACGCCCCTCTTAGCGCACGTACGTCCCCATCTGACCGCACAGCTCAATTGCTCAAACTCCCACTCTTGTACCTACTCACTGGGCTTGCACGTACGCTATTCCATCGTGCGTTACCATGTCATAACAACCACGTGTCTGTGTTGCAGGTGTTCAGCGTGACGGTGTGGTACAACGACGAGTACCACTGGTACGCAAGCGTCATCGTCCTCATGTCGGTGCTGAGCATCGCGGCGGACGTGTACCAGACGCGCAAGCAGGAGAAGGCCCTGCGCGACATGGTGCACTCGCTGGACAGCGTGCGCGTGCAGCGGAGCGGCGCCGCAGTGCAGCTGTACTCGGACGCACTGGTGCCGGGCGATGTGCTGGTGCTGCCGAAGCACGGCTGCGTGATGCAGTGCGACGCCGTCCTCCTCTCCGGCACCTGCATCGTCAACGAGAGCATGCTCACTGGCGAGAGCGTCCCCGTCACCAAAACCCCGATCCCGCCGCCGCCGATGGAGCCGGTTAAGTTGGAAGGCGCGGAGACGACGACGACGACAGTGCTGTACAACGCGAAGGAGCACGCCAAGAGCACGCTGTTCTGCGGGACGAGGGTGCTGCAAACGCGCTTCTACTCGGGCGAGCCGGTGCGAGCGCTGGTCATCCGCACCGGCTACAGCACGATGAAGGGCCAGCTGGTGCGCTCGATCATGTACCCGAAGCCGGTGGACTTCCGCTTCACCACCGACCTGCTCAAGTTCGTGGGGATGCTGGCGGTGATCGCCGCCGTCGGCTTCGCCTACGCCATCGCGCTGATGACGATTAAAGGGGGGATCTGGCGGGAATTTAGTACGGGAAGGACAAGTGTCTTATTTTTGACTTTTGAGCGGCCTATCCGATGTACTGTAATGTTTCGTGTATAGCCCCCTGGGGCTATATGATCGGTAAGCCCCGATTAGGGGGGGGGGGGGGCCTATATTCGAGAGGAGGCTATACAAAAGGGGGGCTATATAAAAGGGCATTTTGCATTAGTGACCAAAGTAAGGTTTTTTGACCTCCTGAACTCGTTTTTCTGGTTTATTTTGCATGTTTTCAAGCTAAAGTGGTATAAAACAAGCTATTCTTGCGCAAAAAATTATACGGGGTGTCGGTCGGCCATGTCTGAAGGGGTGGTCAAGAGGGGTGAAAATCAAAATGTATCCCAAACTGTCCCAAATGATTTACCATCAACTGCTATGGCTAGAAACAAGTCGAAAACGCTGCTTTCAGCTGTAGAAATCTTCGTTTTCGTCGGTTTTCGCAGTCTCTGATATGGGGCTATATTCGAGTACAAATGACGATAGGCACCGATTAAGGGGGGCTATATACGATGGGGGCTATATTCGAGGGGGGCAATACACGAAACATTACAGTAGAATTCCATCCTCTTTCGATCTAGCCCCACATTCTGGAGTCACTTTTGCCTCTGTGAAACGGCGCCTCAGTAGGAAGGGGATTTCGCAATATTTTTGGCCTATTTCGAGCTTTCTAACTAACTGGGGCGCCGCTTCACAGAGGTAAAATCGGCTCCAGAACATGGGGTTAGATCGAAAGAGGATGCAATTTTGCTTAGGCTCGGTGCTTTCGTTAGAAATTCGATTTGCCTAGCCCCATACTTGAATTTTCCCACCAGATCCCCCCTTTAATGGGCGCGGCGTGAAGAAGATCATCCTGCGCAGTCTGGACATCATCACTATTGTAGTGCCACCGGCACTGCCCGCCGCCATGACCATCGGGATTCTGGCGGCGCAGATGCGGCTGAAGCGCCGGCGCATCTACTGCATCAGCCCCAGCACGATCAACACCTGCGGCGCCATCGACCTCGTCTGCTTCGACAAGACCGGCACGCTGACAGAGGACGGCCTGGACTTCCACTGCGCCAGCCTCACGGGGCCGGCGGCCTACTCCGGCAGCGGCACGGAGAGCCGGTTTCTCGAGTCGCCGGTCCGCAATCTGGCCGCCCTGTCGCCGCAGACCCCCCTCCTGCGCGCCCTGACCACCTGCCACAGTCTGACCCGGATCGAAGGTCAGATCGCCGGCGACCCCCTGGACATGATCCTGTTCGCGGAAACTGGCTGGACTCTGGAGGAGCCGGAGTTAGTGGAAGAGGCGGGACGCTTTGATCTCCTGGCGCCCACCGTCGTCCGTGCGCCTCCTTCTTCCTCTGTAAAGGGCAGTGGGGGAGTGGAGCTGGGGATTCTGCGCCAGTTCACCTTCAGCTCCAGCCTGCAGCGGATGTCGGTGGTTGCGCGGGCGCTGGGCGAGGAGCAGCTCTTCCTCTACTGCAAGGGGGCGCCGGAGACTGTGGCGGGTCTGTGCCGGCGCGAGTCGGTGCCCGCCGCCTTCCCCGCTCTCCTCCAGGGCTACGCGCGCCGTGGCTACCGCGTGCTCGGCGTTGCGCAGCGCCTTCTGCCCGCCGGCTTCAACTTCGTCCGTCTGCAGAGGGCCAAGAGAGAGGAGCTGGAGTGCGAGCTGGAGTTTCTCGGCCTGGTGGTGCTGGAGAATCGCTTGAAGGTCAGTGTGCTCGCGCTTTACAGCATCTTGTGAGTGTGCGTGCGTGTGTCAGCCTTAGCCCTTACTACGTACATTGCTGACATTAGGCTATGTACGTACGTACGTACTGTGCAGGTATTATGAGCGGGTTATTTCAGTACTGTCTTGGTAACGAGATAGACGGCGAGAATAGGTAGCTGTGTCCGACGTTACTGCCCTCCCATTTTCATTGCCTTCATTAGTGCGCTACACACGAGGTGAGTAAACTCACGGGGAATTCCCCGTAAGTATGCGATGAAGCATAGGGAGTCCGGTGAATTCACCGTGAGTTTGAAACTCACCGTCGTGTGAACACATGAGCAAAATTTGCGCTTGGGAGCAGTGAGGATATTCTACACAAAGAAAATGAAACTCGAAGTTCAAAACTCACCGTGAGTTTACTCAGCACGTGTGTAGCCTACTATTGACGCGCCCACGAACCTTACATGCTACTGTCAATATGTAAACGATTTGCTTGCTTGAAGGCGGAAACGACGCCGGTGATTCGCGAGCTGACGACGGCGGATATCCGCTGCGTGATGGCCACCGGCGACAACCTCTTAACGGCGGTGTCCGTGGCGAGGGAGTGCGGCATTGTGGACGGGAGGAAGGAGCTGTACCTGCTGGAGCTGGGCGAGCCGACGGGGCCGGGCGAGCGACCCCGGCTCACCCTCAGGCCGGCCGAGGCCCTGCTGGGCAGGTCCTGGAGCAGGAGGGAAGACGGGGAAGACGGGGCGAATCTGGACGCGGCCGCCCTCAACGGAGCCGCACTCAGCACGCCCGAAACGGATCTGGAGAGCGCCTGGCGCAGAAAGAGCAATACCTATCAGCTGGCTGTGGCAGGTAATGTACACATGTAGGTGCGTGGGGTAGTGTGGGGTAAACCCGGCCATGGGGTAAACCCGGCCACCTAGAAGCTCCTAGGGTAGTATGGGGTAAACCCGGCCATGGGGTAAACCCGGCCACCTATAAGCTCCTAGGGTAGTATGGGATAAACCCGGCCATGGGGTAAACCCGGCCACCTATAAGCTCCTAGGGTAGTATGGGATAAACCCGGCCATGGGGTAAACCCGGCCACATAAGCTTCTTAGGGTAGTATGGGTACACCCGGCCACCTAAGCTCCTTGGAACGTGCTGTGTCAACAAATGATGAATCGAGTAGCTCGTTTGAAAGAGCAGACATCAAGGAATCGATTGGTATAATATTTGTCTCATTCGGTCCATTGGAAGCTGAGATATGCAGCCCTGAAGCTTAGGTGGCCAGGTTTTCCTATGGCCGGGTTTACCTCATAGATTTGCGCGTGTATACGTATGCACTTACATGTACCTTCTGTCTACGTGCTGCTCAAGCGCCCTGTTGTGCTTTGTACGCGTAGGTAGGTGGTAGTACGTATACTAATACTGTACGTATGTATGTATGTACATACAGTATTGTACATAACCTTGCGTGTATGCACAGCTGTGGTAGTACAGTGGTGCTGCTGTGAATATTATACGAGGTTTCTCTTTGTAATGTACTGTAATGTTTCGTGTATAGCCCCCTGGGGCTATATGATCGGCAAGCCCCGATCAGGGGGATTGAGAGGGAAAAGGAGGGGAATAACTTTTTTTAAAATTCCTCCTCCTCTTTTTAACAATATTGAGCGGGGGGGGGGCAGGGGGAAAAACAAAAACCCAAACCATCCACATCCCCACCTGCAGAATCTCTATTCCTTCTTTTCTCTTTCTCGCCTCAAAAAAAAAGAGCGACGAGGGGGAAAGGGGGGGGGGGAGAAGAAGACAATACGTGCTGTGATAGGCTCTGCGTTCTCCGTGCTTCTGTCGGACTATGCGGATCTGGTGCCTCGCGTCCTGTGCGTCTGTTGCGTGTACGCTCGCATGTCACCGGAGCAGAAAGCTCAACTGGTCGACCGTTTGCAAGCGATCAACTACGTGGTGGCCATGTGCGGAGACGGAGCCAACGACTGCGGAGCGCTCAAGGTATGTATGTATGCTGTAGGGCTACTGTGGGGTAGGTAGACCCGGCCATCTTTAACACATACCCCGAGGAGCCGTCATTGTTGGCAACAACTCGTTCATTTGTTTTCCGTTTTTGTACGGTTGTTGTCGGTTCGGACAACAACGGGTACAAAAACGGACAACCAACCGGCAACAAACGCAACAAATGTTTTTTGGTGTTGCCAACAATGACGCCTCCTGGGGGTATGTGTTAAGCCACTATAGTAACATGGTGCGTCGAGTCGAGAGCCATTTCTTTCCACTTGTGCGTTCGTGTATGGTAGTATTATTATCGCAGGTATTGTTCGTTCGTTCATACTGCATGACTGACGTTGTACTCCACCACATCTACGTATATACAATACGTGTACATAACATACAGTACATGTTTGTCGCGTTGTAGGCGGCTCATGCGGGTATAAGCCTGTCGGAAGCGGAAGCCTCCATCGCTTCACCTTTCACTTCACAGACGCCCAATATTCAGTGCGTTCCTACTGTCATCAAGGAAGGTATGTACAATATCTAACTAATTTACAGTGTGTATGTATGTGTCCATGCACGCATACGAATATCGTACGTACTCACAACGCGGTATGCATTCCAGCACGGCAATATCTATCAGTGCATTAGGCATTGTGTGCTTACACCCACTATAGGTGAGTACTACTGCATCCTGCATTTTCTGCACGCATACGCGCTGTACGTACGTATGCTCTGCTGTGCATACACGTTGAGTATGTTTACTATGTTATGTATGTTTTTTATGTATGTCACACCGGCGCAATAATGTATGATGATTTAGGGTGCCATGGGGCAAATCCCGTCGGTTTTATTGGCGGCCAATGGCCGTGTTTTTATTCGTGGGCGGCCGGGTTTACCCCACAGTACCCTACCTATGCAATGCTATGCTGTGGCTGTGTGTGTGTGTGTGTGACATCGAGAAGGAAAATTTGCCAGATGTGCCTGCCAGGGAATCGAACCCTGGACCTCTCGAGTTCCAGCCGAGCGCCTTGACCATTTGACTACAAACCCGTCGATGACCTCAGTCACACAATTTCCCCTTTTGACAGGTCGTGCGGCGTTGGTGACGTCGTTCGGGGTGTTCAAGTACATGGCTGGCTACAGTCTGACGCAGTTTCTGTCCGTGTTGCTGCTGTACTGGATCGGAACGAACCTGTCCGACTTCCAGTTCCTCTACATCGACCTTTTCCTCATCACCACCTTCGCCGTCTTCTTCGGCTATACCCCTGCGGCCACAGAGCTGGCGCCCAAACCCCCGCCCGCCCGCATCCTCTCTCTGCCCAGCTGCTGCTCCATTCTGCTCAATCTGCTCATTATTGGCACGTTCCAGGTATGTATGTATGTATGTAGGGTACTGTGGGGTAAACCCGGACACCTAAGCTTTTCTGAACTTGCCGCTTCAGCAAATGACGAACATAGTAGCTCATTTGAAAGAGGCGAGCTCAAGGAATCTATTGGTAGAATACTTGTCTCAATCGCTTGTATGGTTGCTGAGATATACTAGGTGTCCGGGTTTACCCCCGTGTCTGGGTTTACCGACCCCACAGTACCCTATATGTGTGTGTGTATGTATGTATGCAATTGTGCAAATGTAATAATGCACGCAGAAGAGCTCTGCTCTATAGTTTAAGAGTTTGTGTTTTTTAAGAAGGATATGTATAGTATTTGCAGACAGTGGGAATGCTCAATTTATTTTCATTCTAATCTGTGTTTTTTCCTATCATTCGAGTACGTAGGTATATTGCATTGATTCATACAATGGTATATGTATGTACATCATACTGTAGGCTACATACATATTTACTGTATGATTGATTATGCGATTCATTTCCTAAGTATTTGGGGGGTGTGTTGGCAGGTGTTCATCTTCGAGTTCGTCACGCTGCAGCCGTGGTACGTGCCGTTTGTGAAGCCGGAGGGGGACGAGGACAACTTCCACTCGCACAAGGGCACGGTGGTCTTCTGGATCAGCGTCTACCAGTACATGACGCTGGCGGTGGTCTACAGCAAGGGCGCCCCCTACCGGCGCTCACTCGCCCTCAACCGGCCGCTGCTCGCGTCCCTGCTGCTACTGACGGGGCTGTCGGTCTGGTGGACCCTGGCGCCGCCGGGCGCCATCGCCGCCTGGCTCGATCTGCTCATGCCGCCCGACGCGCTCTTTCGCGTATTCCTACTGGCGCTGGCGCTCCTATGCTTCCTCCTCTGCTACCTGGGCGAAGTCTGGCTCATCGACTACGTTATGACGGAGCTGCGGGATCGCCGGCGCTTCTGCTGCTTCCGCCCGGATCCGGCCCAGTTCAGGGAGTTGCTGGGTCGGGCTGAGGTGGGCAGAAGCGTCGCCTGGCTGACGGCCAGTTTGGAGCGGCGGCGGAGACGCCTTTCGGAAGAGGACGGGGGGCGCTTGGACCACGGGGTTAATGGCGGACCGGGCAGCACTTTGGAGTGCGGCAGTGGCGGACAGATGAAAAGTAGCTACGGCGCGACGGAGCAAAATGCCGCGGGTGGCTCCGCGTCAACCACGACGAGCGCGGACGAGGAGGCGGGTCTGTTGTCCACCAAACGGAACCACCGACCGCCGGCCAACACGAAGCTCTGACTGGAAAAAGTAGGTGTACTCTAATTCGTCCTTTGGTCGTATGCTCTACTGTGTATTCGTGTGTCGTCCCCCCGTTTTGTGAGGGAGGTCGTTCGTGCGGCTTTGAATGGTTGACACTGTTTTGGCATTTGAAGGAGTAAGGGTACGGACGGAGTAGCTATAGCTTTGTACTGTACACTGTACTACTGAATACTTATGCAGTAGGCCTATCAGCTGAGTTTGTGAGAATTGTTGTTACACCTATTTATGAGTATTTCTTGGTTTAGTCTTACTGATGTGAATGTGTGACTTTCACAGGCAGTTCAGCATGATGATGTGATTGTCTGTCGTCTGTTTGCTCCCTTCTGATGGCTCCTTCCTGCAATTTACCTCTCTCCTTCTGTACATAGCCAGTTTTGACTGTCAGGCTTGCTATTCTGCCTTTGGTCGCTGAGGTTGATTGTCTGTCATTAGTCATCATGCTTTTCTCTCACTTCTCTTTTATTGGCTGTGGCCTTTCCAACCAAGTCAGAGCTATAGTTTTAGTCAATATAATGAATGACAGCGATGGTCTTGGTCCCGTTTCAACTACTGAATTGTTGATTTTACTATCTGGACCACTGTAATGTACAATATTTACGTACGTACTAATGGCAGTGTCGATTTTGTTATTATGTATTTTATGCCAGTCGTTTTCATGTTGCAAGTGCGTTCGGTTGTTTTACTCAATTGCTTTGGTTTAGGCCTACATAGGAGTTGGTAACAATGAGCGCGGTCTGATTTGTTTGATGCATGTGAATGTGACTGGCAATTGTGATGCGGAGACTTTCTGAACTTGTGGATGGGAAAAGTACGTGCGTATGTATGATGAAAAGGTGATTTCAGCTGCTGATGTTTGAGTGCAATTCCGGGATATACTGTATGTTCTTGGCAGTATGCAATGCCACATTTTGAGGAGACGATTTCATGCATGCAGAGTCTGCGGTGGTGTCATAATGTGCTCTGCAATAAAACTGTTGATTTCTGCTTGGTGTTGATGTTGTTGGAGGAAGAAAGCTGCTTTAGTCAGTAACATATTGGACACCATAGTACTCTATATGTACGTACACGTTATACATTGTTACCACCAAGAGCCCATTTATGTCAATAATTAGAAATCTAGGTATATGTGTGTACATATACTCCGACTCTTTGTGTACACGCACATGCACAGCTATTTCTGGTTCTTGGTGCAGGATGTACGGACATCAGCACAGTGGGAAGATGGATATTGTGTGTAACTTTGTTGCTCATGGCACACAATACAGCTGGACCAGAATATCCTGCCAATATTACACGACAGCTGATCATAATAAATAATACGTAGCAGACAGGTGGCACTAAAGCAAGATGGCGCTTTTCTTGAAACTGCATGGTCGCGTTTCCATCTCTTACTGCGTTCATGGCACATGCATACGCTATTTGGCTTCTCAACAGAAGCTGAAGCAACAACCGTCGTCTGCTCGAACGGACGGAGCAGCAGTACCGGTGGCTGAAACATCAACTATCCCAGTTTACGAGGAGGAACCGGCCTGGATATATCACCGGCCGTCGGACACTGTGTTTCGATTGCGGAAAGAGAGGTTAGGAGAGCTGCGACAAGCAGCGGAAGCAACAAAAAGCAGTGAGCGAATAGAGATTAAAGGGGGGATCTGGCGGGAAAGTTTGTATGGGGAGGCAACTTTCGAATTTCAAACATTTGAAAGCACCTACCTATGTAAAATTGCATCCTCTTTCGATCTAACCCCATGTTTAGGAGCCGATTTTGCCTCTGTGAACAGAGAATCAGTTGGAGTGCGCGAAATAGGCCAAAATGATGCGAAATCCCCTTCCAAACTGGTTCCCTGCATCACAGAGAGGCAAAATCGGCTCCAAAACACGGGGTCAGATCGAAAGAGGATGAAATTTTACATGGTAGATAGGTAGGTGCTTTCAAATTTAAAATTTTCGAAACTTGTCTCCTCCATACTAATTTCCCGCCAGATCCCCCCTTTAAGAAAGGCGAAGAAGAGCAGAGGATAACTGGGCGAGTGCAACACCTGATACCGGCTGCCGTGGGTACGGAGCGATGGGAGCAGCGGCGGTGGAATTGGAGGGAGTTGGGGAGCGTGTACGCCGGCCTGGCCAAGGCGCGACTGACGGCGTTGGTTGTGGCGACCACGGTCACCGGGTTCGCCCTGGCTCCCGTCCCCCTCTCGTTGGCCGCCTGCTGGCCTACCCTCGGACTCTGCTGCCTTGGTAAGCTACCACCACCTACGGTATTCACGAGTTTCGCTAAGCGCCATTGTGCTGGGTCGCGAGCTGACCCCTCTCGTGACTTTCAGTGCAGCATTTGATCGGCGTCGACGTCGTTAGTTCTCCGCTCGCTGTCTTCTTCTTCGCAGCTGCCTAAACGACGTCGACCGCGACACCGATGCCGATCAATAGTTGCACTGAAAGTCACGGTAATTCAGAGGGGTCACTTAGCGAGACCCAGAACTCGCGCTTAGCGAAACTCGTGAATAGTCTGGCCAGTGGCCACTTGTACATGTGAGTTCGCTTTGAAACTCAAGTCGTGCGTGCGTAAAATACAGTAGAATCACAAATGCGGATTTCTGTCCGTTCTTCGTTATACTCCTACTCTGCTGCAGGAGTACCTGCAAACTACGCAAGACGACTTAGAGTTCCATAGCGAACTCTCCTTGGCCAAAGACAATAGATATTATTTACAGTGACTTGCGTTGTCGTTAGTTAGCCACTGCAAGCTAGCTGGCTCTAGAAGGTTCGATTCCCTGGCACATCTGGCAAATTTTCCTTCTCGATTTCTGTTTCTTTACGTCAGCTGAGTTTAGGGCTTCCTGTTTTTTTGCGTCAGATGAGACAGTACGCCCTTCCTGTTTTTTTTGCGTCAGATGAGATGATATGGGCTTTCTGTTTTATTGCGTCAGGTGAGATATGATATTATTAAAAATTATTGCTGCTTCCGTGGCTTGTTCGAATTTGGCTTAGCTAATTAGTTTTTTCATATGACTGTCATCGTGTCGTGTCACGCTTATGGCTTATGACCTTTTCCCGGCTGAGGTTATTGAAAATTTAGCCGGACGGTTAATAGGCCATAGCTAATTGAATATGCCAACGAAGTGTGGCTATGTATGGACAGATTGCGTAGTTTGCCCGAGAATACTGTAGGTACGCGCACTTGATTTGCGCACATATCTTTCTTTGGCACTTCTGCGATGAGTACTTTCTCAAGGTCTTGTTCAGCTGGTTGAATATTATCGAAAGTTGTGTGAAATGGCGGCTGCTGCCAACGAAAGCACAGCCGCTTGTCATGCTAAGCTGCAAGCAGTCTGGCCTACCAGTGGTGGACGGCAGCTGGAGACGCTGGGCAACTCGATGGCAGTCGGCCTACAGTTTCTCAGTTTCCTCGTCAATTTGTGGTTCCTGCGTCGGCTGTGGCGATTTCGCTGCTCTTACCAAAAGTTCGGCCTCCTCCAACTGCATTTCCACTTGGCGGCCACGATGATCTCAGCCTGGTTCTGCGTCACCCTGTTCACCGATGTCATCCTGCCAGCTTTCGCTCCCTGCTTCTTCTTGGACAAACGCCTGGCCTGCTATCTGCTGCATCGTACGCTCTTTCCCTACTTCGTCTTCGTTCTCTACGCTTTACTACTGGCCATCTCCTTCTGTCGAACGTGGGAGACGCGGCAGACCTTGAAGCTGAAAAAGTACGTCAGCATCAGCACCCGAGCTGCTGTATGTGTGACGAGTCTGGTTTGGCTCGTTCCTCTCTGTTTTTACGCCGTGGTGATGTGGCTGCGTTTGCGCCAAGATTTGGGTGATCAGTTCAGCTTTTGCGATACCGTGAGCATCAGAGTGCGTTTGGATCGCGCGAATGCCTGGAGTGCCGTCGGCATTCTGCTGGCCTGGGCTCTGGCACTGTGCGTCGGCCTGACCGCCCTCCTTTGGACCGTATTCGCCACGAAAACGCAGATGCTGCAGCTGCAGAACAGCAAAATCCTCTCCGATCTCTATACCGGCTTGGAGCTGGGTCAATCCGTGGAAATCTCCTTCCTCTTTCTCCCCAACGCTATCGTCGTCACGGCCAGCGTAGTTTCGGCCAGCATCGCTTTCGTCACCTTGCTCGTTCTCTCCGATCCTCACCCCGTCTTTCTGTTTCTGCTGGCTCACGCCGGACCTTTCTTCATGTACGGCTCCCTGATCATCGGCCCCTACTGGAGTCACCGTCGCTTGAATGCTGCTGAAACCAAGGATGTTTTCAAGGACGCCAAGCTGTTCATACGCAGGCGGGGTTTGTCGGACACGGAAACCGAAACGACCGCTATCGGACTGGACAGAAGGTGCGGCAGAGGGAGCTCCACTCTTGATATCTTGCACCTGCCGCAACTCTCCGTCCCAACCAGTCCGACTACTCTGGCGCAAGAGGGCCAAGGACTTGCGATGACTCGCGAAACGCTTGAAGAAATACTCTGATTGGTTACTGATCCTATTGTACGTACACACCTGCACCTACATATGTACTGTACGCACGTACGTACACTGTAGTGTTGTACCAAAAATATATAATCCCTGTATAGAGAAGAACGGCCTACGTAGTGAAAAGAAACGAAGCAATCCCTGACTCGTTTTGAGGCCTAAAAATAGGATATCCTATTTTTAGAACATTTTAAATGTCCTAGGTATGTATAGAACATTTTATGTTCTAAAAATAGGATACCCTATTTTTAGAACATAAAATGTTCTAAAAATAGGACATAAAATGTTCTAAAAATAGAATATCCTATTTTTAAAACATAAAATGTTCTATCAAATAGGACATAAAATGTTCTAAAAATAGGATATCCTAAGAATAGGATATCCTATTTTTAGGCCTCAAAACGAGTCAGGGATTGCTTCGTTTCTTTTCACTACGTAGGGCATTCTTCTCTATACAGGGGTTATATATTTTTGGTACTACAGTATCAATCCTGAAGTTTTATTCAGGAATTATTTTGTCCTGATTTGATTTTCTCATTTTCTGGGAGAGATGCAGCATGTTGATGCCGCCTGAGAAGGGGGCTCCTAGTGTCAGGCGAATTCAATACATATTTGTGCTCACATGTCTTAATAGAGTACACCCGCGCTAAAGGACTACTGTATTCCATCATGTCCTGCGTTATCAATACATATTCATACACATATTGCGCCTTTGTACGTGCAGGTACGGCCCTTCTGTCCTCGTCTGCCAACGCGGTGAACCAGCTGCTGGAGTGGCCGTACGACTCGCAGATGCGGCGAACGCAGAGTCGGGTGCTGGTGCGTCGTCGCGTCTCGCCGCTTCACGCCGCCCTCTTCGCCCTGGGCGCCGGCGCCAGCGGGCTGTGGGTGCTGGGCGCGGGCGTGAACGGCCTCACGGCCGGCCTCGGTCTGGCCAACCTCCTGCTCTACGCCGGCGCCTACACGCCCGCCAAGCGCCTCCACGTCTCCTGCACGTGGGTGGGCGCCGTAGTGGGCGCCATTCCGCCGCTCATGGGCTGGACTGCTGCCTGCGGGGGTCTGGCCGCCAACCCCGCCGCCTGTCTCACGCTCGCCGCCGTCCTCTTCGCCTGGCAGTTCCCGCACTTTAAAGGGCGGATGTGGCAAAGATTTCTCGCATAGCGAAGGCGAGGATCCATTTTTCAAATTTCCTTCGGTCAACTTATGCAGTTTTTCAAGACGAATCGATTCCACCCCCATGTTTCGAGGCGATTTTGCCTCTCGTAGAGAAACACCACTTGTAAAGCGTGTTTCGCAACGTTTTCGCGCAATTTATTGCGAAACGCCCTTTAAAAGTGGGTTTTCTCTGCGAGGAGGCAAAATCGCGTCGAGACAGGTGGGTCGGATCGATTGACCGAAGGAAATTTGAAAAATGGATCCTCGCCTTCACTGTGGGGAAATCTTTGCCACATTCGCCCTTTAACGGACTCAGCTGGAATCTGCGCGCGGACTACTCGCGGGCCGGCTACGCCGTCATGTGCGTCAGGAATCCGCGACTCTGCCGCGTCACCACCCTCAGGTACTGTGTACGTTCATCAAGAAGATACAAATGTAACGTATTGTATGTATTCCCTCAGTGGGGCGCTACAGACGTGAACTTCGAATTCGCTCCGAATTCGGAGTCCTGACTATGCTTCAACACGCAAAATCACCGAGTTCGCTCCGAACTCGCTCCGTTTTTCGAAACGTGCGTGTGAACAACCGAGTTTGTACTGTAATTCGAAGTCGTGTGAGTCATTGACGTTCGTTTCGGATCAAAACAAAGTCATTCAAAACTCGGAGCAAACTCGCTCGGAGCAAACTCGGAGCACGTCTGTAGCGGGCCATTCTCTCGTTTTGCTATACCGCCGTAGAGGAACGGCGCGCTTGTAGACAGTTGCGAAGGAAAGTAACACCCAGTCTGCTTCTTTCCCAGCCGTGTACGCGGTTTCCTACGGCGTGCGAAGACACCCTTATTTGTTTCACAGGTCTCATGGTGGTTTAGCAAAACGATAGACTGATGGTACGACCAAAATGTTGATACAGGGCTACACGTGCATTTTTGTCACAACTTCCTTTGCGGCTCTTATGTAGTAGGACGAACAAAGCAAATATAGGTAGGTACTTGCCAATAACCAAAGTACCTGCCTGCCTAGTATATTTTCGCATTTTTGAGGGCTAAGCCTAAATTGATCTTTTTTGGGGGCGGCTACATTTTTGAAGTTACTAACTTGTTTGATCTGCTTTTATTTCACAACTCGACGATGTCGATCTGTATCGCTTCCACGTCAGCCGATCCGCCTGGATGTGGCGCGGCGCTGTGCGTGGGATTGTGTTGGCCGTGTGATGACGACTGTTTTATGGATCGCGGGCTGGTGACCATGTAGAGTTCCTCCGTCTGATCCCTGGGGCTTCTAGCGGCCAGATTCTTCATCCTCTGTTCCTCCATGCAGTGCTGCTGTTCACTCTGATGCCGACGAATGAAGAGCTTGGCGTCCTTGAATATGTCCGTGGTTTCCGCTCGTTTGAGTCGGCGCAGGCTCCAGTACGGTCCCACGATGAGTGCCACGTTGAGACAGTAGGTGACGACGTAGTAGAGGAGGACGTCGAGACTGCTCATTGCGTGGTCTTGTTCTTGGCTGAGGAAAAGAAGGACGGTGAAGAGAGTGCAGCTGGTGGCGGAGCACAGGGTGTAGAGGCTGGAGTTGGGCAGGAAGACGGCGGACAGGACCACCGCCTGGCGCAGCTTAACCCCCAGCTGCAGATCGGTGAGGACGGTGCTCTTCTGCAGGACCAGCAGCCGTTTCTTCGTCACCGCCACCGTCCAGAGCAGAAAGGCCAGACAGACGGCGGAGGAGAGGGCGAAAACCCCGGTGGACATGGCCATCATGACGCGCTTGCGCGGTCGGTCTCGGTAGCTCAGCCATACGGAGAAGGAGTCGCAGTATTCGAATGGATCGGGCGCCGCTGGGTCCTGGGTTTTGGAATAGTCCACGACGGACGAGAGGACTTGGGTGAACAGGGGGACGATCCAGGGCAGAAGCAGAAGGATGTAGGTAGTGACGCTGGGTATGCTGTAGGCCTGCTTGAGCTGGAGGGAGCGCCAGGTCTCCCAGGCCTTGCAGAAGGTGACGGAGATGACGGCGATGATGGTGACGAACCAGAAGTAGGCGTGCAGGACCCAGTGAAAGAGGAAACACAGGAAACCGTAGCTGTTGAAGAAGCAGGGCGACAGCGCCGGCACCAGCAAGTCCGTGATCAGCTTGAGACAGCCGCCGTGCAGCAAACAGATGATGCTGACGATGTGGAAATGGATTTGCAGGAAGCCCAAGCGCTTGTAGGACGCGCGGAACTTCCAGAGGTTGCGCAGCAGCAGGACGTTGATGAACACGCCGCCGAAGTAGAGCAGCAGCAGCACTCCGCTGAGCGTGAAGCGCAGAGCGCTGTACTCTGCTGCCGGGTATGCTGACACGTTGCAATACATACGCTGGAGTCGTGTACTCGTATGGGGAGAAACTGCCACTCCCTTACACCCTCTGATTGACCAAGTGTCAGTCAGCAGATAGGGTAGAGTAGGGTACCGACCGACTTCTGAATCGAAAAGGATGCACTTGGAGATGTGCACATGGTGTACGTGGGCTAGCTTTACTTCCCGACAGGTGCATATTTTGTTATTCAATGCTCTGCCCGCGGGCATCTGTGCCATGTACGTACATATCATGACCTGACCTGTAATAAAGCTGATATAAATTGGAACTTTTGTATTATTTGTAAATATAATGAAGTCTGTGCGGATATTGGCTCTTAATGAGGATATTGGCTTTTTTGTTTGAAAATGAGGATATTGGCTCTTATGAGTGCCGATAGTGCCCTGTGAGCGTCACCTGTTCTCTTCGTCGCATAGCAGCAGCATTGCTTGCTAGTTGCTACCTTTGCATATTCATTAAAATGTATTATTAGATGAGTGCAGCCGGCAGCAACAGTGTTCATTTACGTATTTGTATCTTCCTACGCAAATACATAGGCCTACATACTTTTTCTTTCGTACGGTACGTAATTTTCGTGTGCCTTTTTTTAAGGTCGGATGCGGCAAAGATTTTTCATCTAGTCAAGGTGATGATCTATTTTTGAATTTTTTCGGTGAACCTATGCAGTTGTCCATGCTGAATCGATCCTACCCACCTGTCTCGTTGCGATTTTGCCTCCTCGCAGAGAAAATCCACTTCACAAGGGCGTTTCGCAACGTTTTCGTGCAATTATTGCGATACGCCATTTCCAAGTGGGTTTTCTCTGCGAGGAGACAAAATCGCTTCGAGACAGGTGGATGGGATCGATTCAGCTTGAAAAACTGCATAGGTTCACGGAACGAATTTTCGAAAATCGCTCAACATCTTCACTATGGGCCAATCTTTGCCGCATCCACCCTTTAATTAAAATTCTGCAATTCAGGTACGCTGTGGGACTGTTGCCACTGTGCTCTCTGGCTGCTCCTTTGTCCGATCTAACAACGTGGACCTTTGCTGCGGATTCCCTGCCATTGAACCTCTACCTCATCTATCTATCGTACAGGTACGTATAGGTTATTCTAGCTTTGCGTAGGTTATTTATTATTATTCTTCTACAAAAATATAATTCATTTCAAAAGGAATTAATTACATTACTCCCTCAAGGAGCAATTTAGTTTTTCCGCTGCTCTTCCCTTGTGATCCTGCGTTTTGGCTCATGCAATTGCATTAGTACACGTGCCACGTGCGGTAGCCAAGCCATTTACTTACAGTGCCCTGCCCACCACTACGTATTCTGTCGTAGGTTTTACCAGCAGCCGGACAGTCAGTCGTCTCGTCGTCTCTTTCGTTATACTCTCGTGTATCTGCCGGCTCTGATGATGCTAATGCTGATTAGCAAGAAAGGAAGCACGCAGAAGCAAAAGACATTGGACGACACGACAACACCAGACAGGGGACGGACCACGGCAGGCAAACACTCCCTAATAAATAATATATAAACGCCATAACTCCGCAAAAGATTAGACATATGCAGCTATGTACCGCTGGTACGTATGTTTGTACGTACGTACGTACGTGGGTGTGCGCTGTGTGCATGTACGACGTACTGATCCGGATTGTCTGTGGGTGATGTACCTACTGTGTATGTACGTACTACATTACTTATACTGCATGGAAGTACTTTTGCTGTAAGAAGTAACTAAAGTGAGCGTGTATTGTTTCTTTCTGCCTTTGCTCGTTCGATGGCGTCGTCTCGTCGGGTTCTCTTTAGTGATTGTCACTAAGCAAGAAATGTCTATTATAGAGCTATCACAGGTAGCCCAATTTCCAAAATAGCTATATGCTATTGATGGACCTGTTTGTGTACAATAGGTATTCCGACGGAAAAGTTCCGACCCAACATTTTTTCGTTTAGCAGGAGCGAATCAGGGAAGATAGCGAGACTCGAACCCGGGAACTCAAGCGGGTGCGTGTTTGCCAGAGACGCTATTATCCACTGGACCATAACTATGATATGGCCCTTTGACCCGTATGAATTGTCATACCTACGTATGTATTTCTAGAAACAGCACTTGGATCCGTGACACCTCGCATGCGGCGGGCCCAGTCAGATCAATGATTATTTGCTACGTACTGTACGTAGTAGATCTACCGTACTGTAGTACGTATATGTACTACGTACTACATACATGCATCTCTTATCGGTCCTTGGCCAGCCAAGCTACTAAAGACAGAAAGAGCTTGGCTGAAGGCCACCGGAATCGAGTGTTGGATCATTCGAAGAAAAATAATACCACAGATAATAGTAACCAACACTTCTAAGTATCATCATTTTTGCCGCACAACTGTGATAAACATACTGTACATAGCAAATGGTTTATTTCTATCAGTTTGAAGTCACGTACGTAGTACGTACAAGCACGGCAATGATTGTTCGCATCGACAAGTATTGGGCAAGAATTATGTTGCGAATATGAATATTTGACTAGTAAGTAGAACGCGATTTAACGCGTTATACGCGATTTAACAGTTTCATCAGTAAACCAATCACATACGTACATGGGTGATTACGCAGGACAAGGTGGAACAGGAACAAGAGGAAAAGATGGTTAATGGGTGACCCAATCGGACGGTCGATACCTTATGTACGTACCTAAGATGCAGGTAGGAGACTCGTAACACAATTGTCTTTTCAACTGGAAGAGGTGATCCAACATCAACAAGCACGCCTACATAGTACATACGCTGCCGTGTCTTTTTGAGGTGCGAAGTACAGTATGCATGTATTACCGTAGTCACCCAGACACCGCAATGCCGGCCGGTACCATCAAAACCGCGG
The DNA here is from genome assembly GCA_030247985.1 of Epsilonema sp. ZAB3_2. Lineage (NCBI taxonomy): Eukaryota > Metazoa > Nematoda > Chromadorea > Desmodorida > Epsilonematidae > Epsilonema > Epsilonema sp. ZAB3_2. Next base: position 25,532 of record JASAMW010003417.1, read on the forward strand.
GACCGTACGTAGTTTACCGCTAATAAGCCAAGAAGGTCTAATAAAATTCCATTAGGAGTTCACGGATTCCTATGTTTCATCATGTAAAAAAGCGGCAAAATGACATTCGAAGTTCGAGCATAACATTCGCATTTTTCCTTTTCTTTTTTTCGAATATTATGCTAATGCGAATGTTATGCTCGAACTTCCAATGTTATTTTCCCGCTTTTTTACATGATGAAGCATAGGAATCCGTGAACTCCTAATGGAATTTTATTAGACCTTCTTGGCTTATTAGCGGTAAACTACGGTCCCGCGGTTTTGAGGGTATGATGTGCTACCCGTGGTGGTATGTAATCTAGAAATGCGGGTGCGTAACGCGACGATGTAGCCACAGAATGAATGCACAATACTACGTGCGCACCTTGTACACCATAGTACAATGTGCGTACAGTACAGTAAAGAAAGCAATCCAGGATGTTTCTCTTGTTCGGTCCCTAAAGTCTTTTCGAAGTAGTCAAATGCGTTCCGCTTCCGCATTTTCCTCGGACAGAGTACAGTGCCGATTCAGCTGCGTATCGGATAGACTGACTTCTGTGGCGAGTTTCTTCTTCACTGGGCCTCCGCCATTGTGATAGCTGGGCAAAGGCCTGAGTAAGAGCTTGTTGCCAGCGTTGAGCGTCTCCTCCACCCGCCTTCTCCGGTTTCTGGAATCGTCGTCGTTAAGGTGCATACTGTTGTTGTTCCCGGCGCTGCGGCCGCTTTCGCCGAAAGTTATGGAGCCGCCCCGTCCTTTTCTTTCTCCTCCGCTCCCCCGATAGATGGCGTGACTGTTCTCCAGGCAAACTGCGGCAGCGGCAGCGCGAATGCCTGCTGCGCTCGTGGGTCGCTGGCGCGGTTTACTACTGCAGTTGTCATGGTTGGCAGCATGCTGTTGCTCCTCTATGGAGAGCAGGGTGGTGTTGAAGTGAAGCGCCTGGTCGCCGTAGTGCAGGGTGGGTCGACGCAGGAGTTTGCGCCGGAAACCGGCCAGAAATCGCAGGAGGATGCGACGGAAGGCGTTGCGAAAGTCCCGATTGAAGATGGAGTAGATGACGGGATTGGCGGTGGAGTTGGCATAGCCGAGCCAGGTCACCGCGCCATGAACAGCCAGCGCGGCACGCGACCCGGACTCAGCGAACGAAAGATGTGAATGCAGAAGAAAGGCGTCCAGCACAGCAGAAAAGTGCCTGAAAAGCAATACACACACATGTACGTACGTACCCTACAGTACGGGCCAGTTGCGTTTATCACACACAAAAAATATCTCAGGATCTAGCCAACGTAGCGCAAAGCGGTTAAAAATCTCTCGATAAGTTTCAGCGGGATTGAAAACAAAAAAAACCGCATGCGTCTACGTGCCCTCTGTGTCGAGAAATCGCCGATTTCCTTAAGTACTGAAAATATACTAAAAAGGTACACTTTTTTCGATTATTCCACATAAATGAACAATGCCGCAAAAACTTTTCATTAAAAGTAGCCTATCCTATGTAAAATTTGGTCTAGATTTCAAAAACAGTATCGGTGTTTCAAAAAATTTAACCCCTAGTATATAATTTTGCAAAATTTGTATATTTTTGACAATGTTTGAGTAGGGGTTAAATTTTTGGATCAACGATACTATTATTGAAATTTACGCCAAATTTTACATAGGATAGGCTAGTTTTAATGAAAAAATTTTTGCGGCTTGTTCATTTATGTTGAATAATCGAAAAAAAATTTTCATTTTTAGTACTTAAGGAAATTGGCGATTTCTCGACACAGAGGACACGTAGACGCATGCGGTTTTTTTGTTTTAAATCCCGCTGAAACTTATCGAGAGATTTTTAACCGCTTTGCGCTACGTTGGCTAGATCCTGAGATATTTTTAGTGTGTGATAAACCCAGCTGACCCGTACTGTAGTGGTTTCTTGACAATAACAATAAACGATAATATCCACGCGCAGCATCATACTGTGTGAATGAATGTATACAGGTAGGTAGGCCTTATGCTTTGAAGGACAAGGTACGTACGTAGGTAGGTACTTATGTATGGTTCTGTAAAGTTTGGTGTATAATCCGATATCGAATATAACCCGAGCAAATTGGTCGATTTTGAGTTTTTGTATTGTATATAACCCGATATCGGGTAAAATACACGATACGTTTTTCATGCAGCAGCGAATGCAGCTTTTTGCCCATTTTCAGTGAAAAATATGGATGTTTGGAAGCAAAAAGTAAAACCACATAACAAATTGCAAAAATACATTGAATTATTAGCCCAAGCAGCCCTTACTGGCACTTGGTGCAAGGTGGTGGAATCGGTTTCCCGTGTGTTCTGTACATACAAAATCTTTGGAAGGAATCAAGACTGCGATGAGAGACGAAATGCTTTGCGAACGGCTAACTATTAGGACTGAGTCTGATGTGTAACATTTGGAATTTTCATGATTGGGGATAGATGGTGGGAAATATGCGCATTGAAAAAATGGTATCGAATATAACCCGATATTTTGTATAACCCGATATCGAATATAACCCGAGCAAATCAGTCGACTTTGTTTGTATAACCCGATCGGGTTATACACCAAACTTTACAGTACGCTATAGTGCATACGTACCCATGATCACTCCCAGTGTGATGCGGGCTTTTTGGTCGGAAGCGGATGAGGATGCCGCATGCTGCTGTTGCGACGCCTTTCCGCCAACGCCGGAGGCGGAGGGTTGACGACTGCTTCTGCCACTCGCCAGTCCCAGGTCCACTGGTTGAATGCCCAGTTCCGCGGCTGCAGCTGCTGTCTGTTCATTGCTTTCCTCGTGGCCCTGAGTCATGCTCATCATTATGTCCGCCGTCTCCGTCATTTGCTTCCGAATGCATTTGGCGTGACGCCTGGCACATAAGTACAGCTTGGAGTAGGCCAACACCATGACGCTGGCTGGCAGGAAGAAACTGAGCATACTGGAGATAATGGCGAACACTGGCTTCAGCTTCAGCTCGCACTGGGCCATCGCAAGTCCACTGTCAGCTACACCGTAACCAGCGGCAGCCGAGGCACCTTCGGATCGAATGATACTGCTTGCTATAGTCTTATTAGCTGATGACGATAGAGGCAGCTTCTTGTAAGCAGCAGTTACTGCTGTTGAAGATGTGGTCCAGGTGTCAGCTGCTTCAGATTCATCCAGAACCCGTACTGCAGAGGATGAGATATGATGTGGGAGGAGGAGATCCAGCTGTGACGGCTGAACAGAAGTTACACCTTTGTTCACCTCAAAAAGCAGTGGAACGAAGCCAATGACAATGGACAGAATCCAGACGCCTATGATGGCTGCCACGATAGACCTGAGGGTGACGTAGCGATGATAGATCATGGGAGAGCTGATGTGAATGTAGCGATCAAAAGCGATGGCGCACAGGTTCAGGATGGACGCCGTGCAGCACGTGATGTCGAAGGATTTCCAAAAGCTGCAGTAGTCGTCGAATGGCCAATAGCCGAGAATATCGTTCACAGCTGCAAACAGCATCACCAGGATGGACACCAGCAGATCAGAGCAGGCCAGAGAGATGAGGAACAGGTTCTCCATCTGTCCTCGCAACTTGCGATCCACGCATATGGCCACACACACCAACAGATTTCCGCCACATGCCAGGAAGATCAGGATGGCAAAGATGAGCGCTAGCAGAATGGCGACAGCAGTATGGTTCACTATCATACTGTCGCATGAGCGAGGCTTACGCTGCTTGCCAGCAGGAAGTGTACCTAGTTAGTAATATTGTGGTCGGAATATTGCAACTCATTGAACCTCAACTTTGGCGAATCTGATTGCTGAAAACAAGGGAGAATCAATTAGATTAGAAACATACAGAAACCGACTTGATTGTTGTTCACGCGATCCATAACGTACATATGTACAGTATGTACGTATACATTTTATACCAAGTCATACAGTACATACGTAGGTACCAAGGTATACATCCATCATATGTACAAAGACATTGGACAAAACACATTTCACATTCAGGTGATCTACATCAGTCTTACTACTATAACTTTACGTGTACCTTATTACGAACATAGTTCCACAACTTCTCTTCCACACCCACGGATTTTGAGGGGGGCAAAAGTTATCTTCTTTTGCGTAAAGAGGTGATTAGATTTAGAAAAGCTGGTTTTTAGAAAAAGAAAGTCTAAATAACGTCGTAAAACGATGGCGCTTCTTCATTGCCCGGAAGCCAAGAAAGCCCACAAGCCCATTGTATCCGCGTCGTTCAGGATTGCTGAGCATACATACGTACAGTATTTGAACAACTGCTTTTCTGAAGTTATATTTCGACTTTAACACCCGGAAACTGAGGAATGTAAGATATAGAGTTTACTTCCTCTGCTTATCCCTAAAGCCAAAGGCAGCAGCTTGAGGTGAAGTAACGCCTAATTGCTTGGAGGCCGTTAAAGCAAAAAATTGAGAAAAGGAGGAGCCTTCTCTATTTCTCTTTATGTCCTCCTAGTATCTATTTTCTCCATTCCTAGATTTTCAATTTTTGCTCCTAACATTCTCCCTCAAGCGTTCAGTTCAGGGATATGGAGCGAAGCTGGAAAAATGGAGATGAGCTCGATCGTCGATATCACCGCACACGCCGCCCAATAAGCAAGCAACAGTAGTACATACATATCGTCTTTTGGGATTAGGAGGACGCAGTATCCTGCTATTGATAAGTAGATCACAGTAGGAATGCCAACAGGGAGCCCAGAGGCCTGAGGTTCCCAATAATAAACTTGCCAAAAAAACGGGGGAACTTATTTAGCCGAGTGTCACTTCCGTCAGTTACACTATTGCATATCTCTTCCCGCATGTTGTGCCTTTTTCGAAGCGCTGCTGCCTCCATTTTGCTATTGGCAGCAAGGGAACTGTGCTCGGCTTTCCTCTGAACACTCGCCCTCCATTCGATTAGAGCCAGAAAAGCGCTTCCGATGATCAGCGCAACGTATGTTATACCCTACATACAATACATAGTACATACTGGCAGCTGCGACATAAAGACCGGACCGGCATGAAAGCCGTTAGTTATAGGAACCTAGAGTACAGTACAGTAGGTACCTACTGCTTGTGCGTACAGTACGTTGGAATGTACATACAAACTGAGAAACTGGCGCACAGTTAGCAAGGGGAGCTGATAGAAAATGAAAATCACATTTTCAATTCAGTGAGGCCGCAATCCTTCCTTACCCAATTTTGGCCGAAGACGGTTTTTGACAAAGTAAATCCAAGAATGCCGTATTTACTCCAGTATGGCATCGTACATAATAATTGCTGCGCTTTCTAATGTCTTGCCCTCCAGGAGAAATCGGACCCAATCTTAATGCGCCCGTAGGCGGCTTCATCATACCACATTCACAGTACCGCAATGTCAGCGACTCGTAATGATTTTGACATTTGTATCAGCAAGCACAAGCAAAATCATCAATTCGACTCGACAGTCGACACCTGGACACCCACACACACATCGTAATTTCTTTCAAGGAAAAACAATTCTGTGGAAAGAAAGGTGAAAGCTTTCAGCACAACACAGTTTGGTAATATGCTGTAGAACGGCTCTGAAATCGTTGGAATAGCAGCAGCTTATTGTGACAACAGGCACAACGCACACGCCAAGCTTCATTGGTCGAAAAAGTAATGAGTTCTATCAAGTTCTTTGGTGACCGAAAGGACATACTAATGTAACACGACTACATACGTACTGGACTGAATGACAAGTCAGAAAGTATAATTGAAATTTACGTGCGTGCTCATAGAATGATTACTAGTTCATCATGGACTGACATTGACACTGTGTTGACAATTCTTTGGTTTTGTAAACATACCGTATTTATTTACCCATACATAGCCCCCCCCCCCCCCCTATGCATAGCCCCATATGTACTGTACAGTACCTGAACCTACCTACATAAGCTGGTCATAAGCTACCCATAGCCACTCCCACACCAAGCTAAGATGCCTATAAGCCTGCTTGGGGGTGTATTGTACTAGAATAACCCTGTTTTGACCTCAATTATGCCCTAAAACATGTGCTTTTGACCTAATAAATATGCCTCTGTGCACCTCTCAAAAACATAAAAAATGTCCCATGCATAGCCCCCCCCTATGCATAGCCCCATATAGGACCTCTCAATTTTTGCATGGGGCTATGCATGGGTAAATACGGTATGCTGTAGGCTACATACTCTGGCAATATAACGCCAAGAGAAAGTGCGAGGTCCGAGCGAAATGAGAGATAAAGTTTGGATTTTTTACGTATATGGAACGATAGAGGCCACACGAATGCCAAGCCAATAAAATGTTGCCAGAGGGTAGGTTGAGTGAAATGAAATGAAATACAGGGGTTGAGTGAGTGACACTGGAACCTTTGTCTGTCTGCAGACATTGTTGCACAACGGAAGGTTCTATTACAGGGCGGTAGGTAGCCGACAAAAACTTGAGGCGCAAAATGCCAAATTCACCTCTATGCCTGGCACTTTCCGGCACCTCTTCATATCTACCATGCAGTAATTTTGCGCCTCTGGCAGCTGAATTTTGGGGCGCAAATGGAAAACTGGGGCGGAAATGCGCCTCAAGTTACCACGTACCTACCCCCCAGTATTACTACCTCCGCGCAAGGCATGCTGAAGAATTTTTTGTTGGGGATAGATACGTATCATTAACCCGGTGTTATTTTTGTACGTAAACGCAGAGTAAAATGAGTACCCTACACAGCATAGTAGTACAGTACCCCACCACAACGCGTCCTGGATTTTCTGAATTTCATATTCAAGTTGAGCAAATGATGCGCGCGTTTGGAGTGATGGGTTCTCATTTCTGGGAAGCCGATACAGCCCTCGGGGGTGAATTAAAGACCGGCCAAAGGCACCAATAAATTTTTTCTCCAAAAATGAGACCCGCATCACAGGAAAAGTATACCACTTTTAGCCATGCCCATTGACTGCCACCATCTCAGCAGTTATTCCATTCCACATGCAGTACAAAAGTACACTACAGCGGAAGACAAAAATACACTACAGGAAGAGAATGTGAGTACATAGTTGAGTAGAAGAACGTTCCATGTACTGTATAAAGTTATGGTTGCCATCAAATCAACATCTGAATAGACCTGCTTTACTTCACCCGCTAACTTTTTTCAACGCCGAAAATAACACAGCGGCGTACACAAACGGAGGAATAGGATATCCCGTGCAAAACAAAGTACACTACATGCAGGGTAGGGTGTGTAGGTAGCATGACGTCAGACAAGTGCTTATGCGGACTAAAATAGGAAGCAAAAGCGTTTCTTCCTCTCATAATATCACACGAGAGTAAAATTGGACTCACGCTCGACAAGAAGATTGAGTACTACATGCGTCAGAGGAAATAAGCCATGCACTTTGAACCAACCGCAACCACCAACCGCCGAGCTGACTTTGGTGTTACGTACATACATACAGTATTGTATGTACATGTACGGTAGTACATATGCTAACGTTTCAAACAACCGCGCAGTATCCATTTCACATTACTTGGGAGAGCAAGACGTAAGCATGTAATGCAATGCATACATACATATCTAAAAATAGTGGCCCATCCATACGGTACGTACGTACTACGTACATTACATTCCATTGCTCTTTTATAGGAATGAGCTACTACTGAATAATAAATTAGTGCTTATGTGCCGTCGCGCAGAAGCCACTGTGCTTTATTCTTGAGACGTAATCTACATA
>JASAMW010003418.1:0-10620 GCA_030247985.1 Epsilonema sp. ZAB3_2
TCTACTATTTATTTTTTTGCTACGTACACTACGTATTATCGTGCTTCTTTGGAAATACACTGTAGGAACATTTTTCACGGTCCGGGGGTATTTCTCCGTACATGTTGAAGCTTCTGCGTCACTTTCCAGGCCGCCGTTCCATTGAGAATCTCCTGGAAAAAGAGATATTTCACTTGGTAGGCCAGTTGTGCCCCTCACGTGCCAGCAACTTTTCCCCCACAATCTTACCAGCGATCGACGCCTCTTATTTCGTAGAATTCCATTCTGGCCATGCCCCTTCGATATTTCGACATAAATATATTGAATTCGTCGATGAAAAGATTGCGACTTCCTTTTTGTTTTTCCTTTGTTTTTTCTTTTTCTTGCACGCGACAAAGCACGTACTCCTAGAGCGCGCGCTCCAGCTTCGCTGCGCTCTAGGAGTACGTGCTTTGTCGCGTGCAAGAAAAAGAAAAAAACAAAGGAAAAACAAAAAGGAAGTCGCAATCTTTTCATCGACGAATTCAATATATTTATGTCGAAATATCGAAGGGGCATGGCCAGAATGGAATTCTACGAAATAAGAGGCGTCGATCGCTGGTAAGATTGTGGAGGAAAAGTTGCTGGCACGTGAGGGGCACAACTGGCCTACCAAGTGAAATATCTCTTTTTCCAGGAGATTCTCAATGGAACGGCGGCCTGGAAAGTGACGCAGAAGCTTCAACATGTACGGAGAAATACCCCTGGACCGTGAAAAATGTTCCTACAGTGTATTTCCAAAGAAGCACGATAATACGTAGTGTACGTAGCAAAAAAATAAATAGTACCCCTCCTGCCACTGGTTGGGCCTCTTTGGTGGGCTTCAACTCCATGTCTTTGATTGGACATGGGAGAAGCGGCCGAAGTTTTGACAGATGGTCCAGCCATCTGACTTTCCTTTTCGCTGTCACACTCCGCTGCACCTGCGGACGATGACGACGGTAAAAGTACAGTCTAAAACATATGCCAGTCAGTCATATTTAGAAATAAGGGAAGAGAGACTATGCCAGCTAGAATTGGCGTCGTGTTCCATTCCATTCCATTCTCTCTTCCCTTATGTTGTCTTGGTCATACCACCGTCTCGCTCTTTCGAAGACAGGAAACCCCAAAGCGGCTGTCTACGTAACAATAATAGGATGACTTCATAGAGCGGCAACGTATCGCAGACAGTGGAAAGTGTAGTACAGGAACATCAAAGAATTCATTTCACTTGACACACCGTTTCCTCGGTGATAAGAAAGCGTTTTCCTTCCTCCTCCAAGTCAATGATGCCGCCTTGTGCTTTCTGCTTCTCGTACAGTGTCCGCAGCTCCTGTTGACGTTGTCTCCATGCAGACCAGTCAAAGCTTGCAACTGATGAAGAGGGCGTTTCCTCTCTGCTTATCTCCTCCTGCTGATACAAGTCCACCAACTCCTTACGAATCACCTTTCTGCACACTGGACACAGCACGCTCTGCAAACAACCAACAAGTTCGCATGATCGTAATTCGTCGTGCGTCCATCCATTTTGAAAAGCACTTACGTTAGAGATGCCGCGATATCAGAACTGCCAAAAAATCGATATCGATATCGATATCGATACTACCTTTTGTAAAATGACCGATATCGAGATCGATATCGATATTTCAAACTTTTGGAAATTCGATACGATATCGATATCGATATCTAAAATTTTCAAAGGGTCGATATCGATATCGATATCGATATTTTGGGCAGAATATCTACTCGATATCGAGATCGATATCGATATTTTGAAAATGGTCAAAAATAGATCAAAATTTCATCATGGTGCACCAATAAAGCTGTTGTACACTATGCAAAGGTAGGTCTGAGTAATGAAGAAGCATTTTCAGCTAATTCACAATCGATTTTTTAAGCTTGGCAATCAAAGACAACTGACTGATGACCAGAAAAATTACCTCAAAACACTAAACACCTCAAAACGCTGTTTTTAGCGCAAAAACAATTGATTTCCCTTGCTTTTTGTGGTTTGCAATAGGGGGCTATATACAAGGGCAAGTGACATAAGTGCCCGATTTAGGGGCTATACATTAGGGGGCTATATACGGTACATTACAGTACCACATCATCACCACAACCTGTCAAGGATAGTACATATGTACTTGGGTGGCAGAAAATTTTCACTGAATCATAGGTAGTGCAAGCAAATTTTTGGGTAAAAAAGGCGCTGCAAACGCATCGAAATTTCGATATTTTTGAGCAAAAAATGGTCGATATCGAGATCGATATCGATATTTTACTTTTGCCCAATTTCGATACGATATCGATATCGATATTGCTGTTTGAAAAAACACCGATATCGAGATCGATATCGATATTTCTAAAATTTAGAAATTCGATACGATATCGATATCGATACCAGAAAAATTTTCGATATATCGACTAATTCGATATCGATATCGATATATCGCGGCATCTCTAACTTACGTACAGTACCTCGTCAAAGGTTGCCCGTTGAGGAGGCGTCAGTTCCAACTGTTGCTCTTCTATCTCCTGCCTGCGTATGTACAAATAGCGAGAGAAGCAAAAGCGGTGAAAACAGTGCGCACATTCAGTCAATGTCACACAGGAGTCCTCTTCGAAAGCACAGAGGCATATGGCACAAGGAAGATCGGGCACAGAGTGATGATCCATGAAATCTTGAACCAGCTGCAAAGAACTACAGACAGTGGAGTGGAGTATGTAGTTGTGAGTGAGGCACTTCGAAACAGCCTTACTTGTATCAATCCATATAGAACTGAAGTGTTGGTATTTTCATGCAAATACTGTCTGACCCTCATATTCAACTCCTCCATATCAACTTCTGACAAACCTCTTGGCTTTTCCCAATTCACATTAGGAGAACTGCGGGGATACTAAAAAAATACATGCCAACATTTAAGCACGTATTTACCGGTGAATAGCCCATGGGGCTAAACAAAATGGAGGGGTCTGATGGGGGTTATATGGGGTTACACTGAGGTTATATGGGACAAAATTAGGTTCTAATAGTTTCAGGTCAAAAGCATGGGTTTGAAAGGCGACTACACTACAGCACCAACACTTCATCATGCCGCGTTCAGATTTGAGACGTAGGCTACATCTGTATGTAATGTACGTATGTCTGACGTACGTACGTTGGACGTAAGCCCGAAAAAGTCCGTGCTTATTGGACGTACGCCTCTATCCGAACGGGCAAAATCGTAAGGTTGCCGGTCCCAAAATGCCTCATTACTGTGGCACTCAGGGTTCATCTCGCAAACCCCAGAATTCCCCCCAAAAGCGCCGAAGCCAAAACCCAGCAAAGGCACGGAAAAGACTAACAGAAAAATCGGGGGAAAAAAGGGAAAAAAAAGCCCTTTCCCCCGGAAAAAACGGAAGGGGGAAGGAAAAATTAAAAAAAGTCCGTGCTTATTGCACGTATCGTCTAAAAACCTGATCCGAACGTTTCCCAACAAACAGCACACCAAAAACCAAACACAACACCACAAACAAAAAAAAAACACAACCCGGCAAAATGCATAAATATAAATTATACCTCCCGGCGGATCAGAACTTGCAACTGGACAGACAAAAACTGTTTGTAGCTCATTTCGGAAACAGTTCCATGCGGAAGCGAAGGCTTGATCAAAATACACATCTGCCAGCACCACTCGCCCTCGCATAATCTTCTCCTGAAATGATGGGACATGTTCATATGAATACTGTACATATATGGGACATGAAATGTTATACACCTACATACATACGTACGTACGTACCTAGGCTAATGCGCACAACAAATCCACACCGGTCCCAACCCTCGTGGCCGCACGAGGGACAGCAGGTCTCGAAGCGAAAGAATAATTACGGTAGCCTACGTACGTGGTAAAAACGAAGGCGACGAAGCGCGCAGCGAGCAGAAGGAAGAAAAGAAGAAGCGCGCGCTTCGTCGTCTTCGTTTAGACCACACAGCTACCAATATTCCTCCCTTCCGACCCGCTGCCCCTCGTGCCGCCACGGGGACGGGTTCCCCCCCGCGAATTACGACATAAAGATATCATCGCTGAATATTGCTTCTAATGCATCGATTTCCACTCTCAGCTCATCCTCCAATGCGAGCGGTTCCAAATTCAATTCATCCATCCACCACTCCTGCCCTCTTGTCAAACAGCACTGTTCACAGCCTCTTGTCAAACGATGAGAAGCAGCTTGTCTGTCGGTCTGTGCTTGCTTTATGCAATGCTGGCTGTGCGCTGCGCTGCGGTCTCATTCATTCCATACATGAACACGTACCCTAGAGCGCGCGCTGCGCGCGCCCGCTGCCTGCTCCCTTCCACCCGTACATTTCTTGGAAGGGAGCAGGCAGCGGGCGCGCGCAGCGCGCGCTCTAGGGGTACGTGACATGAACTCCGGCTTCGAAGACTGGATAATAGGTGTCGTTGAAATAAGAGCTGGAATAGGAAAGTGCCAAAAAATTTACTTGAGTGTTGTGAGCAGGTGGTGTTCGGTACCGCCTGCTAAAGTCATGTACTCCTAAAGCGCGCGCACTAGGAACGCCAAGTAAAAACACTCACCCCCCACCAAATCACGTTCAGGAACATCTTCCGCGAACGGCTGTAAAATTATAGATCCAAGTTTACAAATAGTGCAAGAAATTTCGTACGACTGAGACGCGATTTTTTGATCGCGAGCGATGATATCTCGCCCACATGAGCAGGCAAAGCACCAGCAAGCAATGTTCATCTAATGGCTTATACAATAGTCATCAGTCTTACTGGCCGAATCCGTATACTGTAAAGCTTCGTGTATAACCCCCGGGGATAAAAATCGTTAGTCGCCGAATCGAGGGGTTTTTTTTACGCGTTTCAACAGTTTTGGTTAGAGAGGGGGAAATAAAAATCGTTCGGTCACCAAAGGGGATCCAGGTAGGGCGTTCCATTACACGGAGGTTTTATTCGACGTGGGTACATCGTTCATTATGAAACTCGACGTACGTCCGTACGGACGTCTGGTGAACGCCCATACACGGGAAAAAGCTTTACGCAGCCGTCAGAACTTTGACCGTACTTTACCTTCCTATCGTATTCAGCCAGCGTATTGTAACAATTGTGTGTGGTGCATGACAGCGAGAATCAGGTGTCAGTCAGAGTGCTTTCTCAATGTACTGATCCCTTGTTTGTAATAGAACTTCCGTGTTCCGCCCTTTCTTTTACCTTATTTCTCCAAATGACCCTACTAATTCTTGGGTGGTCTCTGGGTGGATGATGTTGTCGTCATGTCTTTTCCTTGTTGTGTGGGTGGTGGGAGAACATCCTGATCCTGGACGAGAGCATTGTCGCCGAATCAATGTCGAACAAACCTGAATGGACAGAGGCACAGAGGAAAAGATAGATATACCACACTTATCCTCATCCTTCCGCAGCGGAATAATAAGTGGATAACCAATTATGTTTTTGTCAATTGTGATTTGATTTCTCCGATGACTCCAGCAACAAAAAGGCGGAAACTTATCATTGAGAGGCATAACCTCTACTGACTCAGTGACACAGAAACAGCACTGCAACCAGATCGATCTACAAACCAACCAACCAGTCGCCTTCCCTGCCCAGTCTTCCTTTACTCTCCTCCTATTTTTGTATCGTACGTACTTTACTGTCGTAATCCTCGGGTTTGTCCAGCGATCTCAGAAAATGTTGCCGTCTAGCTTCGTAACGATGGCCCTCATCCTGACCTGCCTTCACTATGTCCACTGTTTGCCAGTTGACCCAGGTTGGTCCGATTCGATAAATAATGTAGTTATGTTTTTTACAGTTCTCTCTGTTTTACACATGGCTGATCGCGTGCCCTTGGTGACATTATTGGCCGAGGGTACATACGTATAGCCCAAAGTTTTGTCAGCGTGAGCGAACCACTATTGTTGGTTGCAGTTGCAGATGATGCGAAGGTAGCTGAAGCGAAGTTGGCGGCGGGTAGTCTACCGTCGGATGCCATTGTGGCGGATGAAGACATAGTGGATTCGGAGGATGACGAAGCTGCCGACGCTGTTCCTCTTACGGAGAGCGCGCTGGAAACCGACAAGCTCTTGCCTGTATCCGACGGCAATGGAGTCACAGCCGGGGTACTTCAACTACCTGGAACACCCTTCTCGGCCCTCTGCGAAGAAAGGAACAGCGGTCAAGTCGTACAAGCCTTTCACTCCATCTACAATACGGCCAACGGAGAACGAAAATTCAGTGCGCTATGCAGTAATCTCCTTGATGTAAGTTCTTTGCGTAGAGAAATTGGAATATAGTAGCAAGCTACATATGTAGTACGTGCGTGATAGAAAAATATGATTGGTAATGCTAAGTGCAGATTGGTCTGGAGCATCCAGATGGATTGGAATGGCATGGTCACAATTGGCAGTGGGTGAAGCGACGCTTGGATATTCCGGAACCGCAAGTAACGGGGAGCACAGCCAAATCCTGGGTCTCCGGATGCAGGGATTACGAAATACTCATCGGCATCAATTCCGTGTTTTGGGAAGGTGTCCGCAGGTCTGGCCATATGAGATTCTAGCTCAATACTATTTACTAGTACACAGTAACGTGCCACTGTACAATCACAATCCATTCCATTCCTGTATTGCATGCTAATACGTTGTTGCTTGCCAGGTACGAATTCGTATGCGCTGAGTACTTGACGGTGCGGGTGAATCAGAGTACTTGTCGGCTGACGAATCCGAGCGAATACCAAAAGAACTTCTCGGTTCTGGCTGACCAAGTTGGTCCAGATGCTGTCAGTCGACCATACGTCTTCCGAGCTGTCCGCACTTCGTACAATGCCGAGAACAGGTAACATAATAGCTGATGGATGAGAGAGGCGCGTTTACATACATGTACGTACATCGTAAGAGACGCGGCTATGTACTATTAGATCGCACTGCAGAATACAATGTTCGTGTCTTCCAGAGATCGTGAGTTTGAGTTCGAGCTGTGCGAGGTGTATTCGGTGCCGAAGTGGCCGACACCGGCGGCGAGCGAATGTCGTTTCCGACGCGGGACGACGAAGCCGGAGGATTTAGAAAAGATTCGATCCAAAGTCTTCGGCAAAATTCGAAGCGGTGACGAGCACGAGTGCGCCCAGACGTGCGCCTCGCATCCATTCTGCACCAGCTTCGTCTGGAGTCCTGCTCTGTCCATGCCCACTGCACTCAACTGCGAGCTCAGCTACCAGAAACACGCGCCCGACTTCTGCGAATCAGCCACCGTCTACGAGACAGGATTCTCCCATCGCAGAGATTACCTGAACAACGACCAGAACAGCATCGCCATACCCTGTTTCGAATGTCCCAACCTCAATACCGATGGCAGACCAGTGCCCCTCAGTCCACTCATCGAATAACCGTTGCCTGGTTGGACATGCACCAACACGGATCCTGTACAGTTATGTAGATTATGTAGACGGGGACGCGTTTCTTACTTTTGTTAGAATGTAAGATTCGATGTTCCTGTGCTCGTTCCGCTTCAATATTTTTGATCCATTGTGTTTTCCGGGAATTGATTAATGGCCGTTTAGATGGGCTTTTCGATCTGATTTATTTCGATGCAGTGTACGTGTGGTGAGTCCCTTCTGTTCTATGCCAATGTGGATAATAATTTTATAAAAAGTTCTGCGACTTTTTTGTCGTTGTCAGACCTGATTCTCTCTCCGCCCAAGCAAATGATTTCTACTGCATACGTGTATACCGTTGCGCAACGGAATTTAGCGCAAACACCGAACATTATTGTACAATGCAAAAATAAACCCAGTACATCTACAGTACGTGTATGCAATACTGTGCATGCACGTAGCGACACAACTGATGCAAAACGTCGTGAAAGTCGCTTTTACAAAAAGCGGCTCGTTTTGTCCGCTCAGGGTACTGACGGACTTCGGTGCACTTTATTCTGGGTAGGTACAGTAAGAGAGGATGATAACGTTGCGCCTAATGAGGGTTTTGAAACTGGATAGCGAAAGCCGCGATTTCTCTTCCTTGTCTGTTAAACAGAATCTTGATCTGCATCTTTCAGGTGGGCGGGTGCTTCGTCTTGGTTAGGCGATAAAATTTCTCCGCACGGTTTCCCAGTAATGACCACAAGGCTGTGTAATGAGTGCTGGGCGGATGAATGCCCTTGTCGCGCCTCTGGACTACATTTCTTGTTTTCTACACGACATACAGTAAAAACTGCGTGGAGAAGAGCAGTCGATTGTCGTCTTCTTCACGATGCCGTCACAAATGAGGCAACCGCATCCTTCAGTGTCAAACCAAATTCTCAGTCATGCAAAACGAATGTGCTCATCTTGTTTGTGCCCAGCCTTGCCTTTCAAGGTATATAATCAGGCTCCCGACCGCCATCTCATACTAATCTGCAACTGCAGCACTCGCTTAGTGGTCGCAAACCGTACCTCAACGACAAAGTGAGACCCCATCCATTATGTAATGAGCTATGTAAGTAACCGTGTCCCTGTAATGTCATGCTGTAAGTGTATGTAACACAAGTCCACTGCACCGTGCTTTAGGAACCATGTACCTCCGTGCCCTCGTGGCTTGCGCCCTGTTCTCTCAGGCCTTCAGCCGTTCCTTCGGCAGATTCGGCCGCTCTTCTCAACCCAGCTATGCAGGCTATCCGGGTGCCAAGGGTTCCACTCCAGCCTTCTCTAACGCTCCCTTCCTCGGTGGCGGCCCACCCGGCTACAGCATGTATGGCTCAGGAGGACCACCCAGCTTTGGCGCTGGTTCAGGACCATCCTACATGGGCCATGGCGGACAAGCCGCTGGCTATGGACATGGCGGCAGCTATGGCGGCTTCGGTGGCACAGGCGGTCCATCCTATGGAGGTCCAGGCGGTCCATCTTATGGAGGTGCAGCAGGCGGTCCATCTTACGGAGGTGCAGCAGGCGGCCCATCCTACGGAGGTGCAGCAGGCGGCCCGTCTTTTGGTGCCGGTGGCTTCGGTGGCTTCGGCGGCCCATCCAGTCTGAGCTTCGGCTCCAGCTTCTTCGGTCCTGCTGGAGGTCCTGGTCTGGGTGGTCCACCAGGTTTTGGCGCTGGTCCCAGCGGCTTCGGAGGTGCTCCCAGCTTCGGAGGACCCGGTCTGTCTTTCGGTGGTCCGGCTGGCGGTTCAGGCTTCGGTGGTCCAAGTTTCGGTGGTCCTGGTGGCCCGAGCTTCGGCGGTCCTTCTGCGGCTGGTGGCTTTGGCGGTCCCGGTGGTCCGTCATTCTCCGGCGCTCCTTCCTTTTCTGCCGCTGGTCTTGGCGGTGGTCCTTCTTTTGGTGCAGGTCCCACTGGTGGCTTCGGACCTTCTGCAGCCTTTGGTCCAGGTGGCGCTCCTTCCTTTGGTGCCGGCCCTGGTTCATTCTCAGCCAGTGGATTTGGTTCAGGTGGTCCTAGCTTCGGCTCTTCTGCCTCTGCCAGTGGAAGTTCCGCGCAGGCTGCCGGTCTCGCCCTTCTTGAAAAAGTGTCGTCCAAGAAGAAGTAACGGCGAGGACAATACCTTCGTATCCTTCCTCCGACAATTACATAACAAATTTTTGATAGACAGTGACTTGTGTGGCCCAACAGCTATGCCCAAATGGCGTAGTCTTTCTTAAAGTGCGTATGTATGTACACTGTTGGACAGTGTTGATCAGTTTTGTTTTATGTACCATATGTACAGTACGTCCAAAGCTCTGGAATATACAGTGGTCTTGGGCTCTTGGAGTCATATTACTGTAAAGTTTGGTGTATAACCCGATATCGAATATAGCCCGATATCGAATATAACCCGAGCAAATTGGTCAACTTTGAATTTTAGTACTTTGTATAACCCGATATTCACCACGCGCCAAATGCTTCAAAAAGCTGTTTTGCGCTGAAATAAGCAAGTTTGGTATATACCCCGATATTTTGTATAACCCGATATCGAGTATACCCCGAGCAAATTGGTCGACTTTGTTTGTATAACCCGATCGGGTAATACACCAAACTTTACAGTAACATACGATGTAATCTGCGCATGCGTATGTCCAACGTACACATGTACAGTACATCCGCTACTCATACATAACATACATACATAGCCAACGGTGAAGAGCGGCAAGAAGAGCAACACAGGATGCTTCGTATGCAACAATCTAGCCTGGGGCTTGAACGCTACTTTAATGGGTGTGCGCTGGTGACCAGACTCGCCCCATCAAATGCATTGAAAGCTAAATGAACTGCTATGTAGACGTGCGTAAGCAAAGCACTCTCCCACGCTAATTGGATAACTTGCCCCGTGCCGTGCCTACTTGAAAAGCGGCGACAAACTAAATTCGCGCATGACTCATGCAATGGGTACATCAGTAACGCTGTACGTATTATGACTACACACATAGTACGTACTGTATAAAAATTTCTCGCGTTTGTAGCAGCCTTCCTCGAATAAAGTCCCTCATCTAGCCTTCAGCCCTCCTTATCGGCGACTAACATCATTTTTCGAATATTTGACTAACATTCGTAGGTGTGTTTTTTTGCGTTTAAAAAGCGTTTTGAGGCTTTGTTTTCATGCGTGGGATTTCATTTACACATCGCGTTGGAACAATTCTAAACACATCGCCAGTGATATCTTTTCGAGAAAA
>JASAMW010003420.1:0-15684 GCA_030247985.1 Epsilonema sp. ZAB3_2
TTAAGACATATAAGCACAAGAGAAGCAGTGTTTGAAAAATTGGGCAGCCAGTGCGTGAGTCGAACACGCAACGCAGAACGGGATTACGCCCCTATTAGCGCACACCACTATCTGACTGCACAGCTCAATTTCTCAAACTCCCACTCTTGTACTTTGGTGTGGGAGTGGGAGTTTGAGTTTGAGTTTGAAACTCCCACTCTTGTACTTGTACCAAAGTACAAGAGTGGGAGTTTGAGAAATTGAGCTGTGCAGTCAGATAGTGGTATGCGCTAATAGGGGCGTGATCCCCGTTCTGCGTTGCGTGTTCGACTCACGCACTGGCTGCCCAATTTTTCAAACACTGCTTCTCTTGTGCTTATATGTCTTAATAGAGTACACCCGCGCTAAAGACTATTCCATCATGTCTTGCGGCCTCTCATTTGTCCTCGTGCCAAATTAGTGCTGATTCTTTCACTGCCTTGCGGTGGAAAAGAGGCGAATTATGCTGGAACCGAAATGAAGAGGTGGGAAAAATGTCCTTCACCGCAAGCAAAATGAACATAGGTGTTGATGACAGTAAAGAAAGAACTAAAACATGCGTGTACAGTATGTGGGCAAAGGGCACACATTACGGTAAAGTACGTCAGGCAAGATGGAAGAAATGCGGCACTTCACATTAACGTAAATTATGGGTGGATCTGGCAATCAAAACAACAGCTTCGTCAAAGTTTTTTGCTTTAGATGCTGCCAAGCAGAAGCAAATAACTTTTCTTTCAAGCTTGCCGAACGGGAAAAAACAAACGCAAAAACTCGCTCGAAAATATGCGAAGCGCGCAATCGCAACCCTATGCTTATTGAAAGTTACATAAGAACACGCCTTTGGAACGCAGTTGGCTGATGTTTTGGCGTACTGTACTTCTCGATCCCTCAAGAATTTTTTAGGCGGCAGCAAACTGACACCAAACTGAAGCTGTAGAAGCTGACATGAAGCCTCTGGGTGGCACGATTGTGACATAATAGAATACGGGAACACAGGACGTACGTATCTACGTCCTACGTGCATCGAGCAGTGCGTTCCATTTTCATACTGAACGTGAACATACATACGTACAAGGCTGGTGTTCCAATGAAAAGCCAGAAGGAGATCTGAGCGATCCCGGAAGCCGCGAGCTCAAACGAACGGTCGTTACTCAAACTCGATATGTGGGCAAGAACGGCGCGTCACCATCAAGAATGCATCACCGCAAGCGGACGGAAGCCAAGAGACAGACAAGAGAGAAAAGGAGATTTTACGAGCGGGTTGGGGGCAAAATAATTTTTGCCAGAGAACCGACCACTCGGGACGTGAAAGCCGGGAAGCAATGAGTCACGTCGTCCATGATAATAACTCAGCTAGCAATATTCGTCGTCTAGCCAAGCCAAACAACCATCCGAATGCATCCAAACATGAGCCAATACCTCATCAGCAAGCAAGCCAGGGGTTCGTTTCCTTCCGTTGTCGCCGTTGGAACAGCATGATACGCTACGTACATACTGTACGTGTATACGTACTTGTTAGGAACACGTTCATACAGCAGTACAGCACCAATGCTGCGAACATTACTTATCTCTCCAAGGCTGCAATGGCTGGGGGAAAGCATATTACTTTGCGTCAGCCGCAGCCCTGTATTGCTGGTGGCGGCACGGGGCAACGAACGTGGTGGCTAGGTAGTTAACGGCGTTCGCAAACGCTGTGCTTACTGTAGCTGGGCTCAGGCATAGCATGGCGTCTCGTCTAGGCTTGGCGCTAGATGGGCCTGCTCTGAGAGCCAGCTTTTAGACTTGATTAACCCTAGCGATAGCTCGCTAAAGCTGGCACTGGTAGACGTACATACACGTAGTCCTACATGTCGGGTGAAGATGGACGATGGGGCGCCTCTTCGCAACGCTAAAGACAATACTGCTATCTTTTACTGAAAGCTACACTACAGCATGTATAGGCCCACCAATAACGCGGACATGTCTAGGCACTGGCAGACTGGGCCCAGTGAAGAAGATGTAAATCTCCAATGAATAATCTTCTCAGCCATCCGGGGCGAGCGAGCTAGTAGCTGCTGTTGCTTGTCTCTCTGTCGTTTGTTTTCGTGTCCTGACTAAATTAGGACAAGCAGCAGCAACCGGACGAGATGAGCATGAGACGAGGAATGAGGATGAGATGAGATGAGGCGCGCGCGCGGTGTCGGTCGATAAACAAGAAGGGTGAAGAAGAAAAAGCGCCCACAGCAAGCCAACAGCTTTTCCTATATCTGACTCCTTCTGCCCCTGCTAAGCTGCCACACGCCCCATTTCAAGGACACTGGCTTTCAGGCAGAAATGAAGCAGCCGAAAGCCCAAACCCATGCTTGCAGGCACCGTGTCTTCGTTCGTTGGGGTGTTTCAGAAAATGAGTCCATTTCCAAAGCGACAGACAGACACGGGGACAGGAGAAGCAAAGAATAATAGAAGAGCGCATACGCATAATCATCATTCATTATGATACCATTAGGCACAAACAGACAATAATACACAAGCGCATCTCCTTTCCAGATCCAAACCAACCCGCCGGATGTTTCAATTGTCACCAATAGCTCCGGAGGAGAGCGAAGGAACGCCTGCTAAAATATTCATCGTCTTTTCTCCAAAAGAGCTCACTGCTGCAAAAGAAAAGAATATCCACTCCAAAACAAGCGCAACCAGTCCGTATCCATCTCCATCTCTGGATGTATTACTGCACGTCCACACAGACATACACAGCGATGGTCATGCGAAAATGCACTGTACTAATACGCGGCACACAGGCTGGCGCATGCGCAAACATACTCTCAATACGCACTCACTTACTACGTACGACAAGTATGTACACATTCCAAAAGAGGCGGCGAGAAGAGGCATGCTCGGATACGTACGTACGTACTACATACGGTTGTTGTGTGGGACCTGGTATGGACTGAACCAGTAGGCTACATACACAATGTATGGATCAGCCAGCATAGTAGCAAAAGGGGCTGAAACGGCATGCAAAATAAAGAGGTGCCACCAAATCTACAACGTATGTACGTACGCAACGAACATACAGTATGTACTTATGTACGTTGCGGTACTGAACAGAACATACGGAGAGCAGCAGAGGTCCAGAGACAACTCTCTCGCAGTGTCGCGCACGCACAAATGTGTCCAGTTTTCACTCAAATTAGGTGGCAAATAGGGCAAGAGCCTGCATAAACGTACGTAAGTACGTACAGTAGGTGTATGTATGTACACACATTGATAGTGGGACGTGCGGACGGACAGGCAAAGTGTAATCCGCAAGTATGGTAGGCATGGCGAGAAGAAAAGCCTACCTGGGCAAAAGAGTGAATTTTTTTGGCCGCCTCCCATCCTTTGACAGCACATTACACGGCACAATGGATGGGTCTTTTGAATCGGCACAATTACAGATGGGGACGGTGCGATGACAACGTACGTACAATATGTTCTCCAGCAGTGAGCTTGGCACAGCGGTTACACCGTGTTTTCACTTTCGATACCGCATGCAAAAGATAAAAATGTGTACAATCTTTGCAACCAGAAAAAAGTACATACAACATATCGTAGAATATTGCACAAACCCCCATAAAGCGACGTCTTCATCTCATAAAAGGGCGGTGCACACTTGTCGCGACGAGTAGATGCTGAAAATTTATGCGCAGTGGGTGGCATATGCATGCGGGGCGGGTAGCGTTTGAAGAAAGAGAAAGATAGAAAGTGGTCGGGGTTGGCAGCAAAAAGGTGTGCCATGCCGTAGGTTGGGGCGATATCGCATCAAGATTTCTGAAGTGTCGCTGACAAGTGGCCCCATCGAAATTTATCTGTGCCAATTTCTCATCTGGAAACAAAGAAACCAAGAAAGTGTCAATAAATGGAACATTTATCGGGCGTTCAAGTTCATGGCGTAATTTATAACTTACCGAAAAATTATCAGGAGTTCATGCACTGAAATGATTCGTGTATAACCCCATGGCTTTGTCAACAAAATTAGTGGCCCATTTAGGGGTTATATACGAGGTTATACACGAAGGGGATTATGCACGAGTGCATTCATCAAAAGTTGGGCTGTAGCTTTAGTTACTCCTGTTTTCCGCTTTGGTATTTTTGGTTTGTTTGTACTCTTTCAAGCACATTTGGAGCTTTATTAAGAGGTTTGAGCACAGGTCACATTTGGAGCTTGTTCAGTGGCAAAATGCAGGTAAAATCACATTTCTTAGTCCGTTACAATTGCAGATTACATTTCCATGGCGTGGCAGATGCATCAAAATTGCCTGACACCTCTTCATGCGAGCAAATTTCGGCCGATTTTTGCATGCTTCGTCTATAACGCCCTCGTCGCCGATGGGGTTATGTAAAGGGGGTTCTGCACGAAGGGGTTATACACGAATCCTTACAGTATTTTGATCAAGAGAAAAAGCGCGCAGACGAACGACGGACGACGGACGGCGACGCGACGCGACGCGAAACAAAAAAAGAAAAGAAGAACACAAACAAACGAAGGAAAAGCACAAAACCCATATTCTCAACTGAAAGAAAATTCTCAATTCCTTCCTCCTCTGGCCTTTCAAGAACAACTTTTTCTCGAAAAATCGAAAGAAAACAGCTGTCACCGTCTATATACGCAATGACTGCTCAGCCTCAAGACATGTCAGGGATAGTGGAGGCGTTTCTGTCCTCAGAAGTCGGCGCTAGCCTTCTCTCAGCGTCCGATATCACCCAAAACGTCGCTACTCAGGGCGGCGTAGTGAAAGATGTCTCTATTTTGGACGGGTACCTGAAAAGACAGGTGGTAGGCCCGGTGGACGTGGTTTCTTCTGGCAGTGGTGGCAGCAGTCCTATCGATGTCACTTGTCGGATGCTCTCAGGAAAAACTCTGACGTTCAACGGGGTCGACCCGCAAGACACCGTCCAGGATTTGAAAGCCATTATTCAGCAACGTAAGCTTTGACAGCTATTCATTTGACACGCGTGTAGGTATGTATTACGTGCGTAGTACGTAGTATAGTATGTACATGCTGTTACACATAGGCCTACAGTACATAGTATTTCAGTGGTATATGAACATACGTATACAATACGATATGCGCGCAATTTTGGACCTTGTAAAGCTTAGATACATTTTTGGGCAGGGAATAAGCCATTTTTTGAAACCGGAGGCCAAAAAATAGCTGCTTTGTGATACGAGTCTCATGATACATAGCAGGTATGTGTACGTACAGTACATACACGGTGCTTTACTACGTTTACAATTTACATACATACATACAGTACTCGATCCGTGTTTTTTGCAGACGAGAACATCTCAGATCCCGCCGACATTCGAATCATTTTCCTTGGCCTTCAATTGGGTAAGAAAGATTCGAGCACACCCACCCTTCGTTTAACCGCGTTGACAAGACGTCCACGGACGCCGCCTGTAGGTACGTCTGAATACATCGGACTTATGGACGTTTTGTGAACGCGGCATAACTCTTTTGAAGCAGCACTGGATGCACACTAGTGCCCTTACACACGTGGTGAGCAAAACTGAGTTGTAATTCACAGTTTACTCATGGTGGTTCCAACTCACTACTAGGGTACTATGGGGTAACCCCGGACACCTAAGCTTTTCTGAACTTGCCGCTTTAGCAAATGACGAACACGGTATCTCATATGAAAAAGGAGAGTTCAAGGAATTGGTAGAATACTTGACTCAATCGGTCGTATGGTTGCTGAGATTACTAGGTGTCCGGGTTTACCCCCCCCCCCCCCCCGTGTCCGGGTTTACCCCACAGTACACTACTTCGTTCGAAACATGCCACCCGAAGTGATAATTCGGCTACATAGTAAACTGCCTGCGTATCTGACAGAATCAGTCTCATTTGTATATTCATTCAATCTTGCCCTCATTTTTGCATGTGTACTCGTACGTGGTAATGTGGGACAATTTGGGTCAGCGGAAAAAGCTGGGCTACTGAAACAATAACTACAATATGGCCTATCTCACTTTTTGCAACGCGTCAAACAATAATCAAGACCCAAATTCTCCTCCCCTCCTTTCCCATATGTACGTACGCACGTACATTTTTCTCTCCTTTTCTGTACAGAAAACCAACGCACCCTGGCTTCCTATCAGATCACTAACCACAGCGTGTTGCATCTTCTGTTTCGTGTGGCGCCAACCGGTCTGGCTGCTGTGTGGCATCGCTTGGACTCTCGAGGTCTGGGAGCTCCTAGATTCAACTTCGATTTCAGGGGCGAGACTGTGAGGGGAAAGGGCTTGTCTTTCTACCGCGGCGGATACTTGTATCAGCGTCCCTACGGCAGCTACAGAGTCGCCTTGGATCCGGTATGCACCTGGGGGTAACTGGGGGCAAATTCGGACATGTAGGTTTAGGTACATGAAACTTGGCTGACATCCAGACCCGGAATTATGGCTTGTTCACATTGGAGACGTGCGCTGGGCGTGTCACCCAAGCTCGACACACGCAATAAGACGTGGATGCGCCGGACGTACGCCAAGCGCATTGCCTACCAATGTGAATGAGCCGTTAGGTACCCTGTTCTACCCTAGTAATCGTATTCAAGAAACATGAAATAGACAGGCGCTCTGAATTTTGTCTGTCTGCTTTATGGCCCATCATTCACATTGGAAGGAGGAAATGCGCTCGACGTACGCCGGGCGTATCCATTGCTGTTTGTTTATGCCTTTGCGTATGAGCCATGGACACGTCGAACGTACGTCCAGTGCGTGTCTCCGATGTGAATGAGCCATCAGGAGTCAGCAATGTTGTTAGGACATATGTAGGCCTACATAGTGTTTGTAGGGTAACATGGGGGAAAGTGGGCCACCCAACGAGATCTCCAGAACCATAGCCTGAAACAAGGCGAGTAATATACCAAAAGATAGGTCTTTTAAAGCCGGTTAAGGGTACCAAGTATGACCAAATTGCTAAACTTATTTAGAGAGTTATTAGCAATTTTCGGTGGTGGGGGAAAGTGGGCCAGGTGGGGGAAAGTGGGCCACCCAAGCATTTTTCGAATTTTGAGCCTGCCTGACCAGTTTTCGAGTTACGGCTGGTTGCATCTGAAACATAGATGGGCAGACTGTCTGAGCTCGGTGTCCTAGGGTTGGGGTGAGGTACGTTGTGGTACGATATGGCCGGGGCGAGCCAAACTGGGGGTCTGGGGGTGGGTAGCCCCCGGCCCCCTGGTCCCGCCGAAGGCGAAAGTTTTTTTACAGGTACCTTTAAAACCTCTATTTAAAGTGGTCTCTGAAATTTGGTACACTAAGAACTGTTTTATAATATACAATACATGACACATTCAAACAACATCAATGCTCCAAGCAACATGATCATGCATAATATGGATCATCCTATTACAAGCAATGTTCTAAACAAAAACAGGAAAGATGAGATGAGGTAAGTAAGTATTCATATCCTGATTCCTGGAAGAGTATGGTGGACATGGTGCATGACCTGGCTACAGCAGAGTCCAAAGGTGCACAAATATTCACATATTCCAGATGCACAAATATTCTTTGCTTATGAGGTCAAAGAGATTGTCATAGTTCTAGCAATGAACTTGCTCAGTGTTTTCATCATATCCTCACAAAGAGAACTGGTGGCGAGTAACTGTTTAGCACATTTACTCCCAATGGTTTCTTTCTCTTCTTCATGATCGATCAGCATGATGTCTTCCATATCATCTTGCTAAATGCTGGATGATAAAGGTGCAAATGTTGCACCATACAGTATGCTTGATCTTTGGTGTTGCTTCTTTTTCTTTCACTTTGGGTTGTTCTGTTTGCCATCATCAATGTGCTCACTCATACACATTTGACTGATTAAAGCATCACAGGCACATAGGAGATCCTGCTGGGGTAAGAAGATCACTGGAATCTTCGGAAGCAATGAATGCTACTTCAGGGTCTGTTGTACCAAGAAAAACAACATTTGGAAGAAGCTGTCTCTTTTGAATGCTGCTAATAGAGTCTAGAGAGTGATGTAATGCTTGATATTCATTGTTTCATTAGAAGGTGAATGAAAACTGTCTTTTTCCTTTATTTGCACATTCCGTTCCATCTTACACATGGTTCCCATTCAGAGAGAGGGATCGCCTGCACCACTGCACACCCAAAATTCTTGCTCACCTTTTGTTTCATGTGCCCAAAATTTTTCTCTCTTCTGTCTGTGCACACCTCCAAAAAAATTTTCTTCCCCCTATGGACTACCCCAAAAAATTTTACGATGTGCTCGGGTAGCGGGCTACGATGTGACGATGTGCCCCCTGAGAGCGGTGTCTTTTTGGACACCTCCAGACACGTCTGCCCATCTATGATCTGAAAGAGCAGAGACAGGGGAAGGTTTTCCAATGCAACTGCTTATTGGTTACCCAAAAAACTGGGAAAAAATAAGTCACAGATGAAAAGAGAAAACATCGCTACTATTGCCACAGTACATGTTAGTATGGTGGGGGAAAGTGGGCCACCTGAGCATTTGTACACGTTTTTGGCCTGTCTGGTCACTTTTCTCATTGTAACTGGACGCAGAGGAAAAAAATAACCAAGAGTGGGTTTCCAAACGCAGATACTCGAATAATTAGGCAAAAGTACTACAGATGATAGAGCTAGGGAGCCACGCCTTTCCACGTACTACTTCTTAGTATGGTGGGGGAAAGTGGGCCACTCTTGATTTTAAAATAGAAAAAGATTTAGCTAGGAAATAAAAATTATAAAAAAATTGGCAAAAATAGGCCACAAGTACTTGAAACTACTTTGTCATGCTTCATTATGGAGAGGTGGCCCACTTTCCCCATCCTTCATCACAGTGGAAGGGTGGCCCACTTTACCCCACTATAGTACAAATTATAATTCTAGGACCCATTTATTATTTATCTCGAGAACTACGCGACGTAGAGCAAAGCGGTCAAAACTTCCACGGATAACTTTAGCTCGCCTCTCCAATAAAAAAACCCGTTTGTCTCCAGCTGCTCTGTGTGTCGAGATCTCGCCAAATTCCTTCAGCACTGAAATCGTGTCACCTTTCGGCAGACGCTAAACCACGCAAACCACGACACCCTACGACCCTGTACGCCCGATGCGCATTTTCATCGTCTTCATCACGTATGCTTATTTCTGCCATTTTGATTTTTCGGGAGTTTGCGAGGTTTAGAATTGCCCAATGGTCCACGCCCGATTTGGCGATTTTAGTACTGAAGAAATTTGGCGAGATCTCGACACACAGAGCAGCTGGAGACAAACGGTTTTTTTTATTGGAGAGGCGAGCTAAAGTTATCCGTGGAAGTTTTGACCGCTTTGCTCTACGTCGCGTAGTTCTCGAAATAAATAATACATGGGTCCTAGAATTATAATTTGTACTTTAAGTACTGAAATTGTTTTTTGCTATATCTCCCGTACCAGTGGGGCGAATTGGTTGAAATTTGGAATGGAGGTAGAGTACCACGCCCCCTTGACTCCCACATATCGGGTGTTCCATTAAAACCTACAGGGTGTATTTACGCACTGTCCAAAGTTTGACCATTTTCGACCTCCTGCAGAAAAACGTCAACCAGTGAAGTTGATGCTTCAGCAAATGGTGAAGTTAGTACCTCAAAAGAAAGAGGAGAGTTCAAGGATCACAATGGTACCATGGTTGTTGGGGTTTCTCCTGCTCGTCATGGAGATATAGCAAGTTGAAGTTGGGTGGCCCATCATTTTACCCCGTGGCCCACTTTCCCCCATGTTACCCTACTTTAGGTACTTTGTGTCCGTATGAGACGATCGCATTATTATTCCCATCATATTACCCATGCATTCACTCACCCCACTTGTTACTTCATTTTCAGAGCGTCTACGGTTCGGATGCGTCCTGGCTGGGTGGAGACGGAATTCGCGCAGAGTCGGAAGACGAGGAGTGGGCGGTGGCCTATCACGCTACGGGCTTGCTCCAGGGTCGGGGTATGGCGAAGATGGGGCGGAGTCTACTGCAGGCTGGGGATGTGGCGGGGTGGACGGGGGGCGACGGATGGTTCACCACTCCCTCCTACTTCACCGCCGCTGACTTCGCCAAGGAGATTCAGTACGCAGGGAAGCAGTACAAGGTACAGTGCGTACGGTTTGTGAATCACGCGGTACATAGACAGGCAGTTTACGTTGACGTACGTTTACATGCAGTACATACGAATGTTGTAGGTTGTGCGCTATTGCTGCTACACTACGTGTAAAGTACATAGAATGGCTGCCTGTGCTTGAGCGTTTGCAAGTATACGTAGGTATGTAAATGCGTACATTCGAAAGCGAGTACACGTACGGTAGGTATGTACACTCTTCGTACATACGCGCTACTCAAGTATGCTTAGACAGACAGAAGATACGTACTACGTAGGTACTGTAACACTACAGACTACACAAAGCATATAGGAGGAGTTCCATGGCATTTCAACCAATTTTCTGTACAAATTGCACTGACCATCTCCGATTTTTTTCAAATTTGGTACACAGGTAGGCCCTAGGGGGAAACCAAATCATGCAAAATTTCAGCTTCCTGGGACCCCCCATTCTGGAGATATGCAGCCTCAAAGTTGGAATTTTGGCCCGGCCAGGGGCTATACGTGCTATCTTTGAGGGCTTGGAGCTCCATCAATATTCACAAAGTGATATAGACATGCCTATATCATTTTGAAGCTAATTCCATGTAGATTCCAATGAAAGCATCAAAACAGGTGGTCATGAGGCCAAAAATTTGAGTAAATCGTCAATAAAAACTTTAAAACAAAATTACTCAAAAAACGGACCTTCGATTTTTTTTAAACTTTGAGAGGACCAAAAGCATACTGCTAACTTGTTGCATGCCAAAATTTGGGATGGGGTTCGCACTATTTCAGGAGTTATGGCCAGTTTTGTGTGATTTTTCACTCGTAAATTACGAACTAAGTCAAACATTTCTGAGCAGACTTTGGCACACATGTTCAGAGCAGCAGTGCAGCACAACTCCACATTTACCATCTCAAAAGTAGCACACATATAGGCCCTCTTTCACCAGCATGGCCAGAACAATCATTCAGCATTGCTTGCTAGTGTTTCAACACCTCAAAAGTTGTGACTTTTTCGTCGGAATTTGGAAAAATAACTAAGTCCGACGAATTGCAGGCACATTTCAGCTCATTGGTTTTTGGTGATATCACAGTAAAGCTCCTCATTTTCCACTTCAAAACTAACATATGCATGGCCTCTTGTTTACCTAGCTACTCAGCAATGCATATTCACCATTGCAATCTGTTCTTTGTGCCCTTCAAACATTGAGTTTTTTCTCTCGGAAGTTTTGTGTTACTGTACAATAAATTCTTCAAAAGACACGATGGTGCTGTAAACCCAACACTATAGTACAAATTATATTTCTGGGACCCATGCATTATTTATCTCAGGATCTAGCCAACGTAGCTCAAAGCGGTTAAAAATCTCTCGATAACTTTAGCTCGCCTGGAAAATAAAAAAAACCGCATGCGTCTACGTGCCCTCTGTGTCGAGAAATCGCCAAATTCCTTAAGTACTAAAAATGTACTAAATAGGTGCACTTCTTTCGATTATTCAGCATAAATGAACAAGCCGCAAAAATTTTTTCATTAAAGGGCAGATGCGGCAAAGATTTTTCCATAGTGAAGGCTGAGATCGATTTTTCAATTTTCCTTCGGTCAGTATACGTAGTTTTTTATGCTGAATTGATATCACCCCCATGTCTCGACGAGATTTTGCCTCCTTGTAGAGAAACCCCACTTATACATGTCGCTTCAAACGCCCGTTTGTTCCTGTCAGCGCCTCACTTCCTGCGTCATTTAGAATCTGCGCGCGTTCTCGTCCGTGCGCGCGCCGTCGTCTGCTCTCACTTTAAAAATCACCCAGTATGTGAGCATCTTACAAAAAAAAAGGGGCGTTCGAAGCGACACGTATAAGTGGGGTTCTCTACAAGGAGGCAAAATCTCGTCGAGACATGGGGGTGAAATCAATTCAGCATAAAAAACTACGTATACTGACCGAAGGAAAATTGAAAAATCGATCTCAGCCTTCACTATGGAAAAATCTTTGCCGCATCTGCCCTTTAAAAGTAGCCTATCCTATGTAAAATTTGGTGTAGATTTCAAAAACAGTATCGGTGTTTTAAAAAAAATTAACCCCTAGTATATAATTTTGCAAAATTTGTATATTTTTGACAATTTTTGGGTAGGGGTTAAATTTTTTGAAACACCAATACTATTTTTGAAATCTGCATCAAATTCTACATAGGATAGGCTACTTTAAATGAAAAAGTATTTGCGGCTTGTTCAGTTATGTTGAATAATCGAAAAAAGTGTCCATTTTTAGTACTTAAGGAATTTGGCGATTTCTCGACACAGAGGGCACGTAGACGCATGCGGTTTTTTTTATTTTCCAGGCGAGCTAAAGTTATCGAGAGATTTTTAACCGCTTTGAGCTATGTTGGCTAGATCCTGAGATAAATAATGCATGGGTCCCAGAAATACAATTTGTACTATAGTTGCTTCTCAGATTGTAAACAAAGCTTTATTATTAAACTGGGCATCTATTGGGCATTCACCCTTGCTGTCTAATCTATTGAACCCCTTCATATCACATATTTTATGCATACATGCACTGTATATGTAGAATCTCTTGTGAACTAAATGATTAGAAGGCAAGGGCGAATGCCCAATAGATGTCCAGTTGAATAAGAAAGCTGTGTATACACGCTGAGAAGCAACTAGTGTTGGGTTTACAGCACCATCGTGTCTTTTGAAGAATTTATTGTACAGTAACACAAAACTTCCGAGAGAAAAAACTCAATGTTTGAAGGGCACAAAGAACAGATTGCAATGGTGAATATGCATTGCTGAGTAGCTAGGTAAACAAGAGGCCATGCATATGTTAGTTTTGAAGTGGAAAATGAGGAGCTTTACTGTGATATCACCAAAAACCAATGAGCTGAAATGTGCCTGCAATTCGTCGGACTTGGTTATTTTTCCGAATTCCGATGAAAAAGTCACAACTTTTAAGGTGTTGAAACACTAGCAAGCAATGCTGAATGATTGTTCTGGCCATGCTGGTGAAAGAGGGCCTATATGTGTGCTACTTTTGAGATGGTAAATGTGGAGTTGTGCTGCACTGCTGCTCTGAACATGTGTGCCAAAGTCTGCTCGGAAATGTTTGACTTAGTTCATAATTTACGAGTGAAAAATCACACAAAACTGGCCATAACTCCTGAAATAGTGCGAACCCCATCCCAAATTTTGGCATGCAACAAGTTAGCAGTATGCTTTTGGTCCTCTCAAAGTTTAAAAGAAATCGAAGGTCCGTTTTTTGAGTAATTTTGTTTTAAAGTTTTTTATTGCCATTTACTCAAATTTTTGGCCTCATGACCACCTGTTTTGATGCTTTCATTGGATTCTACGTGGAATTAGCTTCAAAATGATATAGGCATGTCTATATCACTTTGTGAATATTGATGGAGCTACAAGCCCTCAAAGATAGCATGTATAGCCCCCGCCGCCCGCCCGGCCGGGCCAAAATTCCAACTTTGAGGCTGCATATCTCCAGAATGAGGGGTCCCAGGAAGCTGAAATTTTGCACGATTTGGTTTCCCCCTAGGACCTACCTGTGTACCACATTTGAAAAAAATCGGAGATGGTGCGTGTTTTTGCCTGGTTGAAATGCCATGGAAGGCCTCATAGGTGTGTCGTGTGTCATGCAATAGTGGTATAGGTATGTACTGTACAGTACTTACGCGTACTATGTACGTGTATATTACTGGTGCATTTACCTAGCCTGTCAAAATGCTGCATTTTCATCTGCATCTGTACTACTGCTTCTTCTTTTACAGGTGATCATTCAGAGTCGAGTGAATCCCTCTTCAATTCTGCGCATTCCTGAGGAGAGGACGCCTTCCACGCACGGCGACTACTACGTCACACCCGTTGGAGACACGCGCCCGTATGGCATCTGCTTCAAGGAACTCTAGATCACGTGTGCATTTCGGTCGCACACAAGAAATGGTCCACTGAGAGAGTGCGGGGATATTTGTAGACGCGGAAGACTTTTCGCGTGAAATGCATGGACAGTTGGAGGAATACATAGTAATGTTATGTGCTATTTTACGCGAAAGAGCCTTTCGCGACTACGGAAATCTTCGCACTCTCCTATAGTCTGGCCAGAGAGCGTTCGCTATGGAACTCAACTTGTTTGCATGTACTCTGCAGAATGGGAGTACACGAAGCACGGACAGAAAGCTGTTATGTTTGGGATTCTATTTTACTCACCACGACTTGAGCTCCATTGCGAGCGAACTCTCTCTGGCCAGACTATTATTATTGTTACTTGGCCTTATCATTTGCCACTTCTCAGCTCAGTCAACCATACGGGCATTGCAGTATGCAAAGAGAGTTGGGTACGAGTACCTATACTTTTGATAGTTTGAATGGAGCATTTTGAATGGATTCTTCCGTTTTGGGTAGTCGAAAATGTGCAGATACATAGCAATGTCCAAGTAGTGCTGACGTACCTGTACGTACACGTAGTACAATACATACGTTATGATGTCACGTGAATATACTGTTTCCTGTACTGTATGTAGGTACCACTTTGAGAAGAGATACATATGTAAGTACGCTGGGCCTCTTTCTTTTATATCCAACTGATTCTCTAGTTTCGATATTCTGGTTCGTTTTGGAAGTGCATTACTGTATATGGGGACTTGTGTGTTTGCGTTCAGTGTGGTACTCTTTCTGACCAGTGATAGGCATACGTACCGTACTATAGTAGTGGTTGAGACTTGATAATAGGGTGTGTGTGTGTACACGTCACGTACGTCCGATGTAGCTCAATGTGCGTGCCCATGGACTGTTAGAACAAACATACTGGTATTTCGGATATTGAGCGTTTGCTTGCGTTGAATGCATGTCTAAAGTACGTCAGTTATCTGAACGCGGCATTTACTTGGAGGGATATGTATGTACGTATGCTGATTCGTCATCATCGTTCGTGTGCTACGTGCATCTTTGATTACACAACACTCTTTGTTTCGTAGACACACGACACCTGTAATACGTGATACTCTGTAACACTGGCACTGGAAGGTAAATAATATGTGTAAAATTGAATATGCTGTTCGACACGAGTAAATCTGATTTTATTTCGACGCGTTTTCTCTGCTTTTGGGTGTTCTTGGTATTGAAGCCATCATATATATTCTTGTCATTTGTGCTACGCGTTTATGTAAGAAGACTGCATAGACTACCGGTAATGTGCTGTTGTGTAGATTATCTACTCGGTTCTTTGCGTCAGAACAGAACGTCATCCCACCCACAGCAAATATCAAGAAGCCATAACAAAGCAAGAAGCATTGAAGAAAAGGAAGATCAAGAGCGGTGAAGAAAATATGGCGGACAGTAGTGAAGCGCTTCCCGACTTTGAGTTCACCTACATCTGGAAGTGCGACCCAGAGAAGCTCAACGCCTGCCCTGGTATCGGTGAAGCGGTGTACAGCCCTCTCTTCAAGACGGTTCACGATGGCATTGGTTACGAGTGGGATCTTTATGCCCTTCCTAAAGGCGGAAGAGCCGGCGGAAAAGACTTCAGACTTCACTTGGGCTTGTACTTGAGGTTGAAGAGCAATACGCACCTCGTCGAAGAAA
>JASAMW010003422.1:0-18798 GCA_030247985.1 Epsilonema sp. ZAB3_2
TTGTTTGCACGTCCCGCGTTTTCAAACTTGGTTTTCGCGTAAACTTCAAACTTCACATTGGTTAGAGTAGAGGGATAAAAGGGAGGGAGGGGATAGAAATCGTTATTCACCACAGTAAACAGGGGGGGGGGGGGGGTTAGCACGAGGGGGTTACCGTATTTTTGGGTGTATAGCCCCATGGGGGTATACAAAAATTGAGAGGTCCAATGGGGGGTTATACACTAGGGGGATATACAATGGGTGGGGATATATGTACATAGGACAAAATTTATGTTTATGAGAGGTGTGTAGAGGCATGTTTTTGAGGTCGAAGTGTTTTAGGGCATAATCGCGGTTAAAACAGGGTTATTCTAGTACAAACAAGACATGCTCAGCTATGCCTACAGGCATAGCAGCATGGTGTAGGAGTAGCTATAGCTAGCATAGGACCAGCTACATGCATAGGTTAGGTCAGGTCACTGAAATTACATGAGAGTTATACACCAAGGGATATACAAGGACAAAATTTATGTTTTGCCAATGGGGGGTTATACGTACACTAGGGGGGATATACAATAGGGGGATATACATCCAAAAATACGGTATATTTGAAGGGTTATACACACAGCTGTACACGTACAGTAGCGTTGTGTGTAGCAATAGCTTTACATTGTGTTCAAGTGACGCCCTCGCACTCGCACCTACTCTCAGGTTATTTCCTATGGACCCAGCGGCCACTACGCTCGGCACTATGACTTCCTGATAATTCCTCGCGACGCGCCTGCGCAAAAAAGGGGAAATCGTCTGGCCACATTCATGCTATATCTGGCCTTGCCAAAGGATGGAGGAGCCACCGTGTTCCCCCATCTCTAACATGTCCGTTTTGCCCTCGGCTGGAAACACGCTTTTCTCAGTTTGACGTGCACACGGATGGAGAAATGGAGATTGGGGAACACGGTGGCTCCTCCCTCCTCTGGCAAACGCAAATAGATAGTGAAGGTGGCGATGCGATTGTCGTTCAGCTCCGGCGAATCGGGCGGAAACACCAAGAAGTCCAAGTGAGGCACGTAGTGGCCACCATGTTTGTAGGTGATAACCTGAAATGGAAGACCGATGTGAGTGGTGAAGTGACTAGCGTAGTGAAGTGAATGCACAATACTACGTATGTACAGTAGTGACGTACCTTCGTACGTGTACATAGCTTGGTGTAACAAAACTAAGCCATTTTAGGATACTGGCAGTAGCGCGCTACACACGTGGTGAGTAAAATGACGGTGAATTCGAACTTCGAGTTGAACTTCGAGTTTTATTTTTCGTGTAGAACATTCTCACTTGCTCCCAAGCGCAAAATTTTTCTCACTTGTTCACACGACGGTGAGTTTCAAACTCACAGTGACTACACCGGACTCCCTATGCTTCATCGCATACTTACGGGGAATTCCCCGTGAGTTTACTCACCACGTGTGTAGCCCACTACTGACTGGAGTAACAACAGGACCTTTTGGGTAAAAACCGTTTGGCATTTGGCGACATGCATTTTATTTGGTACATACAGATGCGGTACAGCGACGAATGACATCGGTAGTCATACTAGCTGTCAAGTGCGCGTATTCGTATACATACTGTACGTAGTACGTATACCTACATACGTAGCATGGCTATAGCTCATTGTTTGATCTGTTCTGTATTGTAGGAAAGGTAGGTACTGTACATACTGACAATATACTACACGTACATACGTGCAGTTCCTCGGCGTTTTCAGTGTCGAATCCTGTGAATTGTGCCACCCTGTCTGTCAGTGCTTTCACGACCGAAGTTTGCTCATACATCCAAGTACTGTTGGCAACTCGATGACTGGTCAACTCTACTCCTCTGCCTGAAAATTAGCGATTGATTGACTGCTGTTTATCCAAATATGGACCAGTTGCGTTGTTGCGATGGAGTGTCATATACTTGTATACATACATACTGTTGTACCTCGGTGCCAACGGGGATATCAACGTTCTCATCTGGGAGCGCAAAAGGAGCGAATGAAAAGAATTGACCACAAATGACGTCAAAGACCCCGCCGGCATTGATCCAAACACTTCACAAATACCGCGGTGTCCTTATCGACCAACCCCATCGCGTCAACGCAACTGGTCCATAGCAGCTTTCGCATTTCTTACCATCGGTCGTTTGCACTTGTGAGGGCTCCAAACTGGGTTCTGCTTCCTGTAACAGCTCATCAAGTTCAAATTCGCTGGTAAACTTGTGATAGAGCACCATCAACGGATTTCGGCTCAGAATTTCCAGCTTCGAATTCGTAAGCAGAAGCCGGCTGGCAGGAAGTGGCAGACGAAAAAGTCGAGTCGTGCAGAAAAGAGACGGATCCTGGTGCAGGAACGAATTGTTCTGCAGAATTTGTTTGCACTGTTCCAGTTCGTCTTCCGGCCAGTGTTCATCGCCGTAAAACGAAGCCGCTGCAGTTTTTGTGGTGCTAATGAGCGCGCAAAGCAAAAGAATAATACCGATTGACGGATGAATCGCGCGAAGCCGAGTACTCATTTCGTAACCGGAAGTGCGTAATAACATTGGCACGACCGGACCCGAATCAATAAAATTCACAAATGACCACGCACTACGTATCTTATGTAGGTAGGTGAGAATCAACAAACAATGTACAATATGTACGTAAGTACACGCTGTCTGCATGCATAATGCGTGCTTATGAAAAGGTACAAGACGAATCAAAAAGCACTTAAAATACACCCGCACTTAAAACGAGAACCGTGTAGCGACACATAAGGGTATAAAAATATCACAAATTTTTGAGCAGAACCACAAGTTGTCATTGTACGTTGAGTGACCGGAAATCAAGCGAAGCTGTCGAGATCAAAGTCGAAGCTTTTGGCTGAACACTTGACCCTGAGTTCTTGACCTCTTGTGTGTAGCCACAACGTGACAATCGCTTTGCTACCCTATTACAAAAGCACCGCAGTTAGTATGGTTCCATCCATAAAAAATGAACATAATCCACGCAGTAGTAGAAAATCACGCCAACCTTAAGTACTGGACATCCACCGTGGATCGAATCTTCATGCTTCTCCTCGTCTGCGTGCATGTTAAACCAGAGTACTGCATCACCAGCTGACGGCAAGACGGAGAATTTGAGATTGGGGAACACGGTGGCTCCTCCCTCCTCTGGTAAGCGCAGGTACAGGGTGAACGTGGCTATGCGGTTGTTGTCGAACTCTGGCGATTCCGGTGGAATTATCAAGTAGTCCCAGTGCGGCGTGTAATGGCCGTCAAGTCGATAGGTGACAACCTGGGAACGATAATTAGTGTGTACAGCGCCATATACACCATGCTTGAACTGATTAGATCAACGTGGGTCCAATGTACGTACTTACCTACACAGCTTGAACTGATTAGATCAACGTGGGTCCAATGTACGTACTCTACCTACACTACTATTGTGCGCATTGATTGATACTACCGTACGTATGTACGTACATGCAAGGGTTCAGCTATCTTTGCATCGAATCCCGTCAGTCGTGTCATTCTTTTTGTCAGCGCCTTCACGACCGAAGTTTGCTCTAACATCCAAGTGCTGTTGGCAACTCGATGGCTGGTTAACTGTGGACCACTGCCTATTAACAATGCGACTCTGATGTATACATGGGTAATAATTGCTCACCAAAGTCAATCCGGTCCAGATCACCAACAATGCTATTATGGATCTTTGCCAGTCAAATGACAGTGGTAAGACAAATTCAGCCATATCTCACCGTTGAATGAAGATTGACAGTTGAAACTTGCAGCAAATATAGGTTTTCAGGTCGTCGCAAAACGTTGGTGCCATCCTCCGATCGCCATATGCCACCGTTGTGGCTCCACAGGGTCCACGTGGTGCCAAATTGTGACTTTTTACCCGTTGCATAAATTCGCGCGATTTCAACGCAAACGTTGCTTATCTTCCTCCGTGATCCTGTTGGCGCAGTTTTTTCACCGTCCTTTGTACAATATTCCAGCAGAATTCGCGACGAAATTATCCGAGTTATTTGCTTCATCTCTTCCTCCGTCTTGGCGCGCTCCTGATTGGCTGTTGGCACGACTCAAAGAAGCGAGCGCCGTGCTTCGTTCCGTGACGAAAATAATACGGACTCTTGCACGACGTGGACTTTCGCAAAAATGATGGACCGACATTATTTTTGGCGGCAATTCAAAAACAAAAAAATACGAAATAATTATTGTGCTTTTATCTTCGACAAATTTGCTGATGTGGTATTCCAGAATAAACGTTATGCAAAAAGAACAGAAATGGAGCAACCAATCTATTTTGTTCGCTTGTTTTGATCTTGTACTGATACTTTTTTCTCTGTTCCAGCAATTCGTATATTGGTTCCGTGAGCGATTTCGGCCCTGCCTACTCGCTTTTCTTCAACAAGAATCGAGGTCCCCTCTTCCATCACAACAATATCGGCGCACTGCAAAGATCATAAGGTGACAGTGGAGGTAACGTCATGCTAAAAGTTCAAAATTGAACGCATTTCGCATTCATTCTTTTTTTTATCGTACTGGGTGGCGGTAGTATGGATCAGTTTTTGCAGCCTTTGTGAATGACATTGTTGCTTTGACTCAGTACCGTGTTTATATGCTAGTTTTGACTCCCTCACAGTTCTTTCTCAAGGCTGATTCACAGTGCACGCCGACCGCCGATTTGGCACACGAAATTCGCAGCGTTTTCCGTTGACTGATGGCGCGTTCACAAGACGTCCGTAAATCCGTACGCCCGTCCGTTCGTCAACCCATAATGTGTTTGTCCATCCGTCCGTCAACCAATATGGTTGACGGACGAACGGACGTACGGATTTACGGACGTCTTGTGAACGCATCATGACAGATAAACATGAAAATGACGAATGGAAAAAAGACAAACGAATTACTATTAGTTGATTTGCTGAACACTGAAAACGCAACAAAAGCAGTGTGGCAAAGACAACGGTCAGTGGTCACTGTGAATACCCCCTCAAATTCTGCGACAGTTTGCATGTTTTAGATTGCAACCATCTATGTAGACAGAGCGCAAATACGAGAAGTAGACACACGAACAGCGACGACAATGCCCGTAAGTGAAGACTTTTTTGACCCGTTCACATCCGTAAGTAAATACGC
The DNA here is from genome assembly GCA_030247985.1 of Epsilonema sp. ZAB3_2. NCBI lineage: Eukaryota > Metazoa > Nematoda > Chromadorea > Desmodorida > Epsilonematidae > Epsilonema > Epsilonema sp. ZAB3_2. The sequence goes on from JASAMW010003422.1 coordinate 5,137, forward strand.
CCGAGAGATCATGGCTGTCTCATGCTTTTGCATCGCGCCGAGCCATAAACATGCAGAGCGTACACCCAGCGCGCGGCCAGCATGCGTCAAGCGCACGTTTCCAATGTGAATGGAATTTTATATGTGCTGAAGTGCTAACGTATGGCAAGCAGTTTGCTGCATAGATAAAACCTATGCGGCAAAGTAATAGTTCAATGCTGATTTGCGCGGGTTTACTGGCTTTTTAAAGCCAGGGTTGAAACAGCGTCAACGCATCTCTCAGATTATGAATGAGCCATATGTATTGACGTAGGGTCAAAAATTCGAATAACAATCGAATGTGACAGCTATCTAGCATTTTGGGGGTTTACTGGCTCATTTTACATGTACTGAAATGCTAACGTATGACAAGCAGTTTGCTGCATAGATAAAACCTATGCGGCAAAGTAATAGTTCAATGCTGATTTGCGCGGGTTTACTGGCTTTTTAAAGCCAGGGTTGAAATAGCGTCAACGCCTGTGGTCAGCGTCCAATTATGAATGAGCCATATGTATTGATGTAGGGTCAAAAATTCGAATAACAATCGAATGTTACAGCTATCTAGCATTTTGGGGGTTTACTGGCTCATTTTACATGTGCTGAAGTGCTAATGTATGGCAGGCAGATTGCTGCATAGATAAAACTGATGTGGCAAAGAAACTCTGCTGCAGTTCAATGCTGTTTTGCGCGTGTTTACTGGCTGTTTATATCTATTTCTTTCGATGTATAATGCAGGTTGAAATAGATAAAATTACCCTTCATAGACGAATTTGTATTTTGCGCAATGCGACGTACCAATTCTCTTCATATGGATTTACATTCTCGCTCACTTGAAATATCCTTTTTATCATGATTACACTGTTTTCAGGACGATTTACATTGATCCATCAATTTTTTGTATTTTGCGCAATGCGACGTTCCAATTCTCTCCATATGGATTTGCTTTGTCGCTCACTTGAAAGATCCTTTTTTATCATGATTTTGCTGTTTTCAGGACGATTTGTGTCGGTCCATCATTTTTGCGAAAGTCCACGTCGTGCAAGAGTCCGTATTATTTTCGTCACGGAACGAAGCACGGCGCTCGCTTCTTTGAGTCGTGCCGACAGCCAATCAGGAGCGCGCCAAGACGGAGGAAGAGATGAAGCAAATAACTCGGATAATTTCGTCGCGAATTCTGCTGGAATATTGTACAAAGGACGGTGAAAAAACTGCGCCAACAGGATCACGGAGGAAGATAAGCAACGTTTGCGTTGAAATCGCGCGAATTTATGCAACGGGTAAAAAGTCACAATTTGGCACCACGTGGACCCTGTGGAGCCACAACGGTGGCATATGGCGATCGGAGGATGGCACCAACGTTTTGCGACGACCTGAAAACCTATATTTGCTGCAAGTTTCAACTGTCAATCTTCATTCAACGGTGAGATATGGCTGAATTTGTCTTACCACTGTCATTTGACTGGCAAAGATCCATAATATTTTGCTTTGTTTTGTACTCAACATATTTGCGCGATTTAAGGTCTCACACTATAGATCTCTGAGCCGTGGACTCCTGTACTACTACTGAAGTATCTGGTGATATCTAATTCCAGCTGTTTTCATTTCCTGACACCATACGATCATCCGTCTGCTTGTTTTCCGTTCGCTGTTTCCGCTCCAGTCGCGCTGTCTGCGCTCGTCTTCGTACTATGCAGGGACAACTGTCTATGCATGGACTTCTTGATAAATTCGGTCCAGGCTCTCCTGAGCCAACGAAAGCGAGTTGAGAGGAGATCAAGGTATCGATCGAAAGCTTGTTACACGATCTCTTTGACGCGCCATAGAGCGCCTCTTGAAACGGCCTCTCCGTGGCGCTATTCTTGATTGAAACGATAACTTTTTCAAACACGTTTTTCTTGGATAACTTTGCGTAGAGGCAACGTAGAGAGGCGCCGCAGGTACCGATCGATTCCTCTCGTCAAGACGCGTTGAATGGTGTTCCGCATGTTGAAAAATACCCAGTGGTTCCTTCGGAACACCCAAATCGCATGGTTTTTATGGTGTTCTTCGGCGTGTCGTACTGTGCCGAATACAAGAGCTTTGGCGCTGCCGTTTGGTGTACGTGTAGAGGAAGAATGATACTTTATTCACATTATGACGGATCACTTTTATCTTGCGTACAACGGCTACGACGAAGCCTCAAAGTTGGCTCCGAAACTATAGCGTGAGACCTTAAGCGGTTTTCATAATTTTGCTTAGAGGCAGGATGAAATCGTTAGTCCGTAAAGGCAAGGGCTACCCTAACATTGACTTTCGAATTTTGAATTCACCCCAATTTTATCAAAAACAATATTTTTATTCAAGTCTTTTGCAAAAACCGCTTTTCAAAATTCCTATCCGTTCACGAGTTATCCGTGTGCAAAGTTCAGTCAAGTTCCGTACTGAAGACGGATTTGAGAACCGTTACGGTAGCTACTACAGTAACGTGATAAACTTGATGTATAATGGGTCAGACGGCCAGATGAAGGAAGATGGTGAAACTTTTTACCCCACAACGTTTCAGCTCATATAAACTTGAGCCTTCATCAGGTGGCTTGCTTGAAACTGTGGGTAAATTAATACCGTAACCGTAACGGTTCCCGAGGTCCGCTTCAATACTAAAATTTATCGACTTTTATCGTCGAATAACTCGGGAACGGATAGGAATTTTGAAATGCGGTTTTTTGTAAAATTCTTGAATAAAAATATATTTCATGATACAATGGGTTTGAATTCAAAATTCGAAGGTCGATGTTAGGGTAGCCCTTGCAGGGCGGTATACGTACAAGGGGGGTTATATTCGAAGGGTTATACACGCTACTATTTGAAGGGTTATACACGTTACAGTACTTTTTGTTACCGTCAGCTTTTTGCACTTCTGAGGGTTTCAAACTCGGTTCTGCCTCATGTAGCAACTGTTCAACTTCAACTTTGCTCGCAAATCTGTGATAGAGCACCGTCAACGGATTTCGGCTCAGAATTTCCAGCTTCGAATTTGTAAGCAGAAGCCGGCCGGGAAGAAGTGGTTGACGAAAAAGTCGAGTCGTGCAGAAAAGAGACGGATCCTGGTGCAGGAACGAATTAGTTTGCAGCGTTTCCTTGCACTGCTCCAGTTCATCTTCGGGCCAGTGTTTGTCGCCGTAAAACGAAGCAGCTTCCGTGCTTGTGATTACTACTGTAAAGTCCGGTGCATTACCCGATTGGGTTAGACAAGTACCGTAAAGTCGACCAACTTGCTCGGGGTCAACTCGATATCGGGTTGTACAAAATATCCGCATTTCAGCGTATAGCTTTTTGAATCATTTTGGCGAGTGGTGAATATCAGGTTCGTTGGTAACAAAAAACTAATTCAAAGTCGACCAATTTGCTCGGGTCTTATATTGGATACCGAGCTAAGCTCGATATCGGATTATACACCAAACTTTACAGTACTATTGATGATGCAATAAGCAAGGCAATAACGACAAAGATTACTACTAGTAGCTGATCTTTCACCGGTTGATTCTTCCGATTCCGAATCATCACCTTTCGTTTCTTAAAACTTATTCGATTTTTACGGAAAATAACGAACCCAGGGAAGACGTCAACCAACTTCTGCCCGTCGTGGCGGCCTGATAATTTGTACTGTGTTCGTATGTATGTGGTGCAGGTCATAGCAAGTCGAAGGCACACATGCTGTAGGTACTACATACAACGTTAGTCGCCAAATCGAATATGTGCGCTCCTTGAAAAAATATTATAATCACGCATTAGGAATGACAGTTTTGCAACCATGTGCATTATGTTGTCACATACAGTACGTACAGACTGTTTATGATATGAAAGCTCCAAAGTGCTAATAACTTCTGTATTAACGCACGGATTTCAACCAAAATTTTTTTATTAGAATCCTGAATATTTAGGAAACAAGCATGCAAAATTTCATGACTGAGTCTAAAGTACGAAGGGAATTATGAAGCCTCAAACATTGGGGTCAAAATCGGCAGTGGCGTGAAAAGCGCTCGATTTTCGAAGTCCACATGGGAGAAGATGTTCTGTTCCCCTCCATTCAAGCATTCATTCGGATCTTCTGCAAGCTTACAATGCCTAAAAATTGAAGGAACATTGCCGCCATCCCTGTGAACATGCTTGAAAAGAGTATTTTCCAGAGTTTTGAAGACGGCTGCACAAGTGCTGAAGAGGGGAGGCGGGCACTTCGAAAAATAGGGCCTGAAAAGGCGTCGCTTGTTTCTTCGTTAATAGTGCATGTACATTTATGAAATTTTGCATGCTTGTTTCCTAAAGTTTCAGGATTCTAATAAATAAATTTTGGTTGAAATCCGTGCATTAGTACAGAAGTTATTAGCATTTTAGAGGTTGCATATCATAGTAAACACCCGGTACATACTGTACATTTTGTCTCAGCTCAAGCTTTGATAGCTCTCTGAGCTACATAAGCGATGCACAAACGTCAAACCCGCGCACGAAGTGGATTGATGCGTGGCTAAATAATACTCTGCTTCTATGTATTTAGTATTTACCATAAGCTTGCGACCAGTCGTTTCCTTTTGCCAACTTTTCAATTTGCTACCCATAAAGCAACAGCACATGCAAGCACCCCCTGAAGAGGCGTGTAATACACAGCACAGGCATTGCTGCATTAGCGTACAATACTTCAATCTCTGTCTACATACTATAGTTCTCGCGGGTACATCCAAGGTATGTCTAATCCAAGGTTGAACATACACAGGGTAGGCTACATAAATGCAGAATCACTCAGCAGCCCGTCTTTATTCCTGAAGACCCTAACGATGATTCTTTCTGCACGACCGTCATGTTGGCGCCTTTCGCTTCTTCGCTGTTTGGCGGTTCTTTTTTGCCACCCAGGCACTTGGCCAAAAACTCCTCTGCCTCTGCGTAGAACGCCATTCTGTTTGGTGGGCGTCGGAAGCCGTGACCCTCATCTTCGAAGACCAGATAAGTGACCGGCGTCTGGCTGTCTCGCAAGGCGGCGTAGATCTGATCCGATTCGTTCTTCTTCACTCGCGGGTCGTTCGCTCCCTGAGCGATCAGGAGCGGGGATCGAATGCGGTCCGCAAAGAAAAAAGGCGACCGGGATCGGAGAAATTCCCGTCCCTCCGTCGTCTCGGGGTCTCCCCCTACATAACCCACGATCTCACGACGAGCCCGGGCCCAATACGGTGGAATAGTGCGCAACAAAGTGATCAGGTTCGATGGTCCGACGATGTCAACTCCGCATGCGAAAGACTGCGGACTGAACGCGAGGCCTGCCAAAGTCGCGTAACCTCCGTAGTAGTGTTGTCAACCTTCGAAATTTACAGTGGCGGTAAAGTAAGGTAAATTTACCAGCTTGTAGATGGACGGTAAAATTACCGCGCGGTAATTACCGTCCCATACAAACAAGAAATTATCGACGGTAATTACTGTGGTAAAATGGTAATTACCGCAGTAAATGGCTAAAATGCCGACGGTACGGTAAAAATTCATCTACCATCGGCAAGAGATGGTAAAAGTACAGTACCGTCGTCAAAAAATGGTGACTGTACAGGCGGTAAAACGGTAAAGTAATTACTGTTGACAACACTACTCTGTAGCTGGCGCCAAAGACCGCGATCTTGTCCTTGTCTGCGATCCCTTCCTTCACCGCCCAGTCTGCAGCATCCAGCAGGTCGTACTGCATCTTGCGACCCCATTCGCCGTTGCCCGCTGCTAAGAACGCCTTGCCATAGCCAGTGGATCCGCGGTAGTTGCACTGGAGAACCCCGAATCCACGGTTGGCCCATAGTTGTACCTCTGGGTCATAGCTCCAAAAATCTCTGTCCCGCGGACCTCCATGAACCAGCATTATTAGTGGTACAGGACTCCGCGGCTCAGTTCCTTAAAGGGGGGATCTGGCGGGAATTTAGTACGGGAAGGGCAAATTTCATATTTTCCAGATTTGAGGGGCCTATCTGACGTAAAATTTCATCCTCTTTCGATCTAACCCCACATTCTGGAGCCGATTTTGCCTCTGTGAAGCGGAGCTCCAGTTAGGAAGGTGATTTCGCAATACAGGGTGTCTCATAATAAACCATCCACCTTTCCGTGCATGTAACTCTGGAACCACACCATGGATTTTCATGCGGTCTTTTCTATTTTGTAGCTAAGGCTTCAACTGAGATGTGTACAAAATTTCAGCTTAATAGGCCCACTGGAAGCTGCTCAAACACTTTCTTTCTCCTGCGGTCAAAAACGAGCATTTTTCGAACTGTTAGTGCCGATTTAGGGGTCGTCTGTGCATGGTCCTAAATAAAATTAGTCTCATAATAAGAAAAGATGTCCAAAAATGCCAGGAAATATGTATCTCATGCATTATTCCCAATGGCAGCATAGCAAACGCATGGAACAGGGTATCTTGAAAAATTAAGACCGAATTTTTCTCCATACTAAGGAAAAACGCCGCTTTTGAGCTTCGGGATTCAAACCATCGCAATTTCCGAACTATGTGGACCAAATAGCTGAAATTCTGTACAGATCTCAGTTGAAGCCTTGGCTACAAAATAGAAAAGACCGCATGAAAATCGAAGTTGTGGTTCCAGAGTTACATGCACGGAAAGGTGGATGGTTTATTTTGAGACACTCTGTACTTTGGCCTATTTCGAGCTTTCTAACTGGGGCGCCGTCTTGCAGAGGCAAAATCGGCTCCAGAACATGGGGTTAGATCGAAAGAGGATGCGATTTTACATAGATAGGTGCTTTCAAATGTTAGAAATTCGAAATTTGCCTCCCCATACAAACTTTCCCGCCAGATCCCCCTTTAAAAAATCATTAAATAATTGCTGGGATTGTCAAGAAAATGGTCGACAATAATTACAGTATCTAATCATTCCGCCGTGACCTTTTTACATTACGTATTGTAAAAAGTACTATGTATACTATACTTGCGAACCATGGGGATCCTGTTCCACTGGCAAGGAGAGATAGCAAACTTGGGTGAGGCCATCTCTGGTTTGAATTTCAACTCCATTCATCTTGGCCAGCTGGTAGTGGGCCAGAGCTTTTCTGGTGGTGAACAGAAACCGAGCTTTCTTTGTCGCTCGATCGTAGAAATAAAATTTTGCTGACTTGGAAGCGGAGTAGAATTGGACAATCCATTTTTTAAAATCTTTGCTGCTGCCCGAAATGAGAAATTCATAATCTTCGCCTTGGCCTGATTTCAACTGCTCCAAGTACTCGAAATCTCTGGCCACTGATTGATCGAGAATGGTTCTTTTAGGTCGAATATAGTCTTCATGGACGAGCAAAGGTTCGTGCTTGATTGGATGGAAAGTGACATCAAATTCTGCTTGTTTAGGCGTGAATAAAGTCTTGCAACTTGATAAACCTTCTGGGCTGAAATCTCGGATCGCTAGGACAGGCAGGTCCTTTCCTTCTCCCTCTAACCAATACATTCGGGAGTTGGACTTATCAAAATCTGAAATAATAGACAACAACAAGAACTGCACTCATTTGTATGTCCGTATCTGTTGTGTAATTGCGACAACGGCCGTTCATCTTCTCTTTGTGAAAAAATAGGCAAATTGCCTTGTAAAACGTACGTACGATACGCATTGCGTTGGTACAATATGTGCGCAATATATTGCTCGTTCGCATGCAATACGTATCTTGCCTTCTTACGCAATGGTTTGACGAAATAAACATCGTCGAAGCTGACAGTTCGGAACGGTGTGACCCTGGTTAGCTTCCCGGTATGCTCATTCAGCTCTGGAATGAAATAGGCTGAGCCGCCTTCCTTTGCTTCCTTCCTCAGCAATCGAAGCTGAAAGTCGTTGTCGAAAATGAATGCGCCATAACCATCTTCGTTTAGCATCACCAGTTTCTTCTGTCCCGTGCTCAAATCCAGCCGGTACAGGTCGGAGTATCTGGCGTCCCGGTCGTTTATTTCGACGAGTACGTAGTCTGGATGGTTTCTGTTGACGTAGAATTTAGCGCGCACGTCTTTCTTTCCCACCAGCAACTCGGACTTCCCAGTGGTCGTGTTGAGCTTGTAGATCTGGTAGTTTTCATCACCGTCTACGTCCTGAATATTGCAAACGTACTGTACGTACGTACTATAGTCGGGCCAGAGAGAGTTTGCTATGGGACTCACTCAAGTCGTCCTGTGTAGTTTGCGTGTACATCTGGTAAATAGGAGCACGCATGAAGCAAAGACAGAAATCCGCATTTTGTGAATCTATTTTACGCAGCGCGCCTTCTTGAATGCCGCATAGCAAACTCTTACGCATAGACTATAGTTAGTAAATACTTACATAACCGTATGCACGTAAAGTATGTATACCCTTTGTACATAAAAGGTCCCGTTTTTTTGGGTGCATGCATACCCCCTCTTGTATATCGCCCCTGTTATAACCCCATTGGTAAAACGTAAGTTTTTTCCTTTGTACATCATTGTATGTATATCCCCTGGTGTATTGCCCCATGTATACGTATAGCCCCGGGGCTATACACAATACGGTATGCGGCAAACACGTAATCGTATGCACTAATGATGTAGGTTACCTGTTTATACAGTATGACATTTGGAAGATAGGTCCACTGGAAACTGAAAATGCCACGTCCAGTGTCATTGGTCAATGATCTGGCGCGACTGTACCCTTTTCTAATCAAGTTGGAGACGGACTGCACCCAGATGTTTGACACGCCCTTGATGGGCTTAAGGGGGATCTGGCGGGATAGTTTGTATTGGGAGGCAAATTTCAAATTTCTAACATTTGAAAGCACCTACCTATGTAAAATTGCATCCTCTTTTGATCTAACCCCATGTTCTGGAGTGTCGATTTTGCCTCTGTGAAGCGGCGCCCCAGTTAGAAAGCTCGAAATAGGCCAAAGTGTTGCGAAATCCCCTTCCTAACTGGGGCGCCGCTTCACAGAGGCAAAATTGACTCCAGAATGTTGGGTTAGATCGAAAGAGGATGCAATTTTACGCCTGATTGATAGGACCCTCAAAAGTCAAAAATATAATTTGACCCTTCCCGTACTAAATTCCCGCCAGATCCCCCTTTAAGAAAGGCCACGAATCTTCCAGAGGGGTCCAAGGCGGGAGATGCCACGTCAGAACTACTGAACAGCACCCTTCTGGGTATAAGCTTTGCTGCATGTTGAGCGTGAGCGCAGCTGGGTCTTATGCTGTTGAGACAAAGCGCTAAGAGGAGAAAGGCTGCAGTTAGCAGCATCTTTATGTCAATAGAGTCTACGACGTACTAACGTATACCGTATTTTTGGGTGTACTATATCCCCCTGAGTATATCCCCCCAGTGTATAACCCCCCATTGGCAAAACATAAATTTTGTTGTACTAGAATAACCCTGTTTTAACCCGATTATGCCCTAAAACACGTACTTTTGACCTCAAAAACATGCCTCTACACACCTCTCACAAACAAAAATTTTGTCCCATGTATATCCCCCCCCCCCCCCCCCAGTGTATATCCCCCCCCCCCCCAGTGTATACTAGTAACCCCCCATCAGACCTCTCTATTTTTGTATAGCCCTATGGGGCTATACACCCAAAAATACGGTATAAGTACGTTTTGGTAGCAAGTGAGATGGCGATGGAGGTACGGTAGGCTTCAGTAGGAGAGTAGAGAGTAAAATTTAGGATTGAAGAAGCGGGGTGATCGCCGCGCCGGACGAAATCGCAAAATGAGCGACCAAGATCGAAATGAGCCGATAGATGCAGACGTAAACTAAACACTGAAACTATCCAGAAATAGCAGTTTTGTGTAAGGTGGAGCCAAAAAAGAAAATTGCACCGGTTCTAAAAAGTTGATTCTTTCAGGCAACGTTCTGTCAACCTCTACATTCATTCACCACAAGAAAGGCGGATGATAGCAAGATTAGATTGTTCATGTCATCAACATTCAATGGCACCAAACAATTAGCACAATGATTGAGTAAGGCAGCTATGTTATGTAGGCTACGTTGTAAGTAAAGTATGAATTGATAATCAGCAAACTGCTCTAAATCTAAACCGGTGCAGGTGCAGTACATACCTGTCGATAGCATTACCTACAAACATGCAGTACAAAACAAACTACGGAACGGATACACTGCATTAAAACTAATAAAACTAATCATGGGGAGAACCCTAACGAATATAGCTAGCTATAGCGGTATAATCCCGAAACATAGTTCAGTACATACTGTATGTATTGTACAAGAGAACGTTACGTACGAACTACATTCATAGCCGCTGTACACGTAACACGTAGGCTACATATCTATGTACGACCTCATCGACTTTACTGTTTCGGATGTTGGATGGCGCCATACGTATGTTATATGTACGAGTACAAGCTATGTAGGAACGTTCAGGACGAAATCAGAACCCATTTTCGGACACTTGAAGCAGGAAAGCTCCTGCCCTTTCTCATGAATCCACAGTGTAGCGATAGTTTTGTACCCCTGCGACAAAATAAATACTGCATCGAATCTGTATGTACTGTACGTACAGTATCACATTGCGTAAGTTGGGCGCTAGGTCTGAATATTGCGGAAAACGCTACCTTAATGACCGGACACCCGCCGTGGAATGCGTTTTGTTGCCTGCTTCCATCTGTGTGCATGTTGATCCACATGAGAGCATCTCCAGGTTTTGGCAGTACGGTGATATTCAGGTTGGGAAAAACGGTGGCCCCGCCTTCTTCTGGCATTTCCAGGTAGAGGATGAAAGTGGCCATTCGGTTGCCCCAGATAGCGTCCTGTTCTGGATCGTAAGTTGGAAAGTTCTGGTAGTCAAAATGAGGAGCGAAATGGCCTCCACTAACGTAGGAGATAACCTACAAAAAGTGGACATGTTAACCGTATTTTTGGATGTATAGCCCCATGGGGCTATTATACAAAATGGGGCTATACATTTATACAATGGGGCTGTACAAAATGGGTAATGGGTACAAAATGCAGTACAAAATGGGTATGGCTATAAAATGGGGCTATACAAAATGGGCCCCATCCCCATGGGGCCCCATGGGGCTATAAAAAAATCGAGAGGTCTGATGGGGGTATTGACACCGTGACAGTAAACGAACGTTGTCATGCGCCGCGTGCAAAGTGCGGCGCGCGCGCGCGTTGACAAATGCGAAAGAAGCGGATAGAATTTGGCGCGCATTTCGCAACTGTCTACGCGCGCGCGCCGCACTTGCACGCGTCGCATAGACAGCGCCCGGTTTTTTCAATGTGTCTACACCAAAGGTGTGACGTACGACTTTTCTCAGGGTTTGAGAGTCATCCTTGCAAACCTGCCAATCTTCCGCCCAGTTGGCGTCGTATCCGGTGCTTCGTTCCACCAGGACTCCATAATAGAGGAGGACTGAGCATCTGTGAACAAAAGTCGTGCGCAGAGCTACGCCCAGGGCCAAAAGCGTCCCCCACCCCCGGCCCCCGCGCCTCCCCAACTGGGGGACGCTGGAGGCGACACTCAGCCACATAGTAGGAGGCGCCGCAAAACTCGTAAACTTGATGTTTCAAGTTTTCATTACACCTGGGAGGTGAGCTTCAGGTCGGTGTTTACCCAGCATTCTAAGGTGCGTGCAGAATTCTGCACACACCATTTTGCCTGGGTAAAAACCGACCTGCCTCAGGTGTAATGTAAACTTGAAACAGCAAGTTTACGAGTTTTTGCGGCGCCTCCTACTATGTGGCTGAGTGTCGCCTCCAGCGTCCCCCAGTTGGGGGACGGCGTCCCCGAGTTGGGGGACGTCCCCCAGATGGGGGACGGGGGTCCCAGTTGGGGGACGCTTTTGGCCCTTATCGGGCGTAGCTCTGCGCACGACTTTTGTTCACAGATTCATAGTCCTCCTCTATTATGGAGTCCTGGTTCCACTCGTTGCGTCAACTCTCCAGCAATAGGAGTCAGCCTAGTCATCCCGATTGCGTCGGCTATGCGACTATCCGAAACCACTCCACCTAAGAGGCCAGACAACACCCCATTAAAACTTCATCAAAGCACAGGAGTTGTAGGTAGCCGACAAAAACCTGAGGCGCAAAATGCCAAATTCAGCTCTTTGCCTGCCACCTTCCGTCACCTCTTTATATCTTACATACCATACAGTAAATTTGCACCTCTGGCAGCAGAATTTTGGGGCGCAAATGGACAACTGGGGTACAAACGCGCCTCAAGTTACCACGTACACGTACCTACAGAGGGCAAGAAACACCACAGAGGCAGGCTGCAGAGGGTAAGAAAGACCCCACTTGTATACCTTCCGCTCCAGTAACTTTCGCCGCTTCCATGTATGGCCAAGCTTCCGTAATCATCAGTTCCGATTCATTTCGACTCGCAAACTCATGAAACAGCACTATCAGCGGGTGACGGTTGAGAATCTCCAACTTAGAGTTGGCCAACGACATGAACTGACATCTCCTACCTCTCTCACATCCATACCACGTGAGCATTGGAGAAGCACTGCACCACAAGGATTGATCGCGGTACAAGTCCGTGGAAGTTCGGGAGCTTTGGCAGAGTGCGTCAGCGTTATCGGGCCAATACTGCGCGAAAAAACCGTCCTCGGAAAGCGACCAATAATCCCATGATACGTATTCATGGTCTTCTTCCTGATACGATTGATGGTCAGCGTGAAAGATCTCCTCGACGTACACATCCTTGGCATCTTCATCACCGGATATTGATGGAGCAGTAGAAGCGACTAAAGTACAAATTATAATTCTAGGACCCATGTATTATTTATCTCGAGAACTACGCGACTTAGAGCAAAGCGGTCAAACTTCCACGGATAACTTTAGCTCGCCTCTCCAATAAAAAAAACCGTTTGTCTCCAGCTGCTCTGTGTGTCGAGATCTCGCCAAATTTCTTCAGTACTAAAATCGCCAAATCGGGCGTGGACCATTGGGTAATTCTAAACCTCGCAAACTCCCGAAAAATCAAAATGGCAGAAATAAGCATACGTGATGAAGACGATGAAAATGCGCATCGGGCGTACAGGGTCGTAGGGTGTCGTGGTTTGCGTGGTTTAGCGTCTGCCGAAAGGTGACACGATTTCAGTGCTGAAGGAATTTGGCGAGATCTCGACACTGAGAGCAGATAGAATCAAACGGTTTTTTTTATTGGAGAGGCGAGCTAAAGTTATCCGTGGAAGTTTTGACCGCTTTGCTCTACGTCGCGTAGTTCTCGAGATAAATAATACATGGGTCCTAGAATTATAATTTGTACTATAGATCGAAGGAGCTGGCAATGAACATGAGTGTACCCAAACTGGAGAAGAAGCTTCGAAGCATCATATTTTTGTTTCGTGAGTATGAATAGAGATGAAAAGAAAAGTTGGTGTGAAAGAAATTCGACTATAGAGACAGACTGTGCAAGCCGCATAAAAAGTTGTTGGAACAGTGACAACGCGTTTTCTGACAATGTGCGTCATGGTAACAGTAGGAGTCACTTTGAATTTGCATTACCCTACGTATATGCCTCAGCTCACGGTCCTTCATTACCACGCACACACTCAACTCTAAAATGCATAACATGTTTACACTGCGACTGCATTTGACATGAAAGAACTCCCATTTTACTCTCTTTCACCATCTTCATAAAATGCCAGCTTTTCTTACTTCATCAAAATACTGTAAACCCTCGTTT
>JASAMW010003423.1:0-23414 GCA_030247985.1 Epsilonema sp. ZAB3_2
GTGTATGTACAATACGTACTTGCATCATACTTACGTATATTTATTTATGCAGTGTAGTACTGTTACTTTTATTATTTTGGTGTTCCTGTCGACTTGGCACCTGTAATTTAGCTCCCAAATTAGTAGCTCGGCAGGAAGCAGCGCAAATTTCAATGCGGTTGTTTGGTTTGTGCAATAAGAGTGACGCGCAGGCCAGGCGCTATTTTGTTTCCGTATGCACTATGCAGACAAGCTATACGTAGAACTAGAACATGACAAGGTGCCGGTTACCGCCAGAAAAACAAAGAGGGCTTCTTTTGCGCAAGATGGATGCCAAGCTTCGTGCATCCCTGAAGCCCATAACGTCACAGGATGCCCCTGGGCGGGCTGCGCTGCTGCGAAAATGCTTTATTTTCGGTCCCTTCATCTTTTCGCTGAACGTTCTCGTGTAATTTTCAGGAGTTGCAGCGATCGTTAGCATAGAGCTTTATCCCAATCATGTTTAAACGCTTTTACAAGGCTTCTGTTTTGGCCTACCATTACCATTATCAGATATGAGCGGTAGAAGTACGTATTCAACCAACGACTATGTGCTAAGCAACGATTCAGTCCAGTCAGTACGTATATACGTTACGTTACCATTGGGTACGTATGTGTACATATGCACTGTATGTACGATACGTAATGTACAGGAATGGGTATCGAAAAAACATACATTTTGCCTGGAATGTGCGTGGGGGATGATTGCTTTTCTCTTTCCGTGTTTGGAACGCCCTGCTTTTTTTGCGCCTAGTCTACGATGGTGTCTGTTCGGATGTAGGTAATGGTAGAACGCGATTAGTCGGTGGGATACTAATGGGACTAAGAGATCAGTGGGTCCATAATATTAGCTGTGCTGAACCGCGTTTGCATTCATGTTCATGTCTTACAACACGTACAGTACATACATGATACGCAGTACATACTGTACGTATGTACGTTACCAGCTGGTGTCAGCTGTGGCATAGGTGCGTGGATGCAGACGCAGAGTGAAGACTTGCTCCCTACGATGTCTGCTTATTACTGTAGAAATCCAGACATATTCATAGCTGTAGGCCATTCCTGGTGCTAGGCCGTGATTAGGGCCGGCTTTCTTGCTGCACTATACACGTAGCGTTCTTTCTGTCTTCTGTGCTAATGATTTCCGCATCGTTTCAAAAACACAGGCGCAATTTTACCCTATCGGCTTTTGGCGAAAATGTCACCAATTGAATGGGTGCGCGCTTTTTCTTCTGTGGCTTATCAGTCGGAATGAGAGCTGACGTACGTCTGCGTACATGCAGGATAAAAAGGAATCGTACGTACCGTAAAGCTCTCGTGTTTTGATCCATTCTCCGAGGACTTATTTTATTTCCGATCGCAGGGTTGTACCAGTCGTGGCCTCCCTTGTACTATCCTGGCTCGTTTTCTGTTTGAAAGCCCGCAGCTTATCAGTGGTGAAATTGAGCAGGATAAAGCTCCTTCCGTTTTCACTCTGCCAAGAAGCCTATTCATGCGCTGCCTGCTTTTCGATTCATATGGAGAACCCCCACCAGTAACGCCTGACAATAAAATCGCGGCTACTGCTTTGGTACTACACTAAAAGATATTCTACGTATGCACATAGCTATGTATAGTGTATACGCCATTTTTCCTTTAGCAAATAAGCTTGCTGTGCCATTGTGCGCCAAATTGTTCATATTTGTACGGTCGCTATAACGTGGCTGGGCCGTGTACAGTACAGTTGTCCAACATGACGACTCTGCGCGACTTCCAAGTGGCATTGCAATGCAAGCTGGAGGAGCTGAGGCAGAAAGAGGAGATAATCGGCGAACTGGAAGCAGAATTGAGCGAGAAAGACAGCTTGATCCAGTCGCTACGCACAGAACTGGGCAAGTATCGCTCCCTGGTCATGAACATGAACACCGCTGGTCTGCGCTATCAAACAGCTGCAGCAGGCAGAATGCAGTCGCCTCTGGTAGGCGGTCAACAGAAGGTTCCCCTCTCAGGAATGCTCAGCTGCGGTCCACCAACTCGCCCACAACAAAACGGAACGACTGCTGTCAACAACGGTCATCTGACAGCTGCAATAATTCGAGAAGATGAAAACGTTTTCTCACCACCACCCCCAGCTGCTGCAACTGCAATGGCTGGCATAACACCTTCTCCTTTCTATCGCAGCAGCTCTTCCTCGCAGATTGATGTGAAAAAGGTAGTAGTGATGCCACCGCCGCCACCACAGCAACCAATGGTTCCACAACAAAGCCAACAGCAGCAGCAGCAACCAGTGGCACCAACCGCCACTTCAACCGTTCGACCCATATCAGCTCTGAGCAGTTTGCTGATAGCACCACCAGCTGTATCCAGAGTTGGCATCAGAGATAAAAAGATGGCGGTATCTGGAGAACCGGTGAACGTCAATTCGAAGAGTCTGACTGGGAAACTGAGTCACTGCGCCAAGAATTCCAAGTAGCCTACAGCATACTGTAGCTTTTCCTACGAGGTTGACGACTAACGGACGCCTAACAACCTAAGCAGTCATATCACCGATATCACTGCTATTTTAGTTGATTTTAATTTCGTATAACCATCGAATGATCCTTCGTTGGGGTGGCTAATTTACAAGTAAGTTTTTGTTTACGATGATATTGCTTTGAAGGCTTTGCTGTGTGCTGCTATTGCTAACACTACCAGTGATGCTACCAACCTATCATTTTCAATTGCATGGTCTCAAAGTGATAATACTGAAGCAATAAAATCTTCTACGTATTTTATTTATGCCCAAAAGGTCAATCGCTGCCTGTTTAGCGAGCATGAATAGGGTATGTAGATGTGCGCGTGTCACTCCTTTGCATTCCAGCAACCGCTAACAATCGCACGTACGTATAATGAGTTATCTGCCAGCCATTTGTCACAGAAGCTTACTTACTGATTACGTAAATACATACCTACGTACATACATAATGTACTTTCTTGGTAAAGGAAGGTGTGCCCGTTTCCAGGTCAAGAAACTTGATCAAGTCAGCCATCCTAGAAAACGACTTTATGCGCAATTTGGATCTGTCTCAAATTGCGGAAATAATGGAGTGCATGTATCCCATCGAAGTCGAGCCTGGTTGTCTCATTATCAGAGAAGGGGACGTCGGTTCACTGGTTTATGTCATGGAAGGTACCTACATACAGTACATACTGTAGGTATATTGTAGCGTAACAACGTAATCCATTCACTACGGTAAGAAATGCATAGGGAAAGTATGTCGAAGCTCCACTCCAAGAAGAAACAGTCATAATGAGGCAGAGTCTATAAAGTAATATCGGTAATATGCCACCTTTATTGCACCTTTTACAGCTCATCCCATAGTACTGCCGTGTGCTTTTAGTTGGTCGAGTGGAGGTGACGAAGGATGGGAAGTACTTGTGCACCTTGTACCCGGGGAAAGTGTTCGGCGAACTGGCCATCCTGTATAACTGCACAAGAACGGCATCAGTCAGAGGTACAAAATCATTCTGACATGGGGATGGAGGTACATCAGTCAGAACGCCGATCTGCTTGAAGAGTGCCCCATGGGGCTATACACCCAAAAATACGGTACCTACACCTACTTGGCTCGTTATCGTTACCCATTGATTTTTCAGCCCTGGAACCATGCAAACTGTGGGCCATCAACCGGCAAACCTTCCAGACAATCATGATGCGAACTGGTCTCGCCAAGCACAATGAATACGTCAACTTTCTCCGCAGGTTAGCTAAAGATGAAATTATGGACTGCAAGATAAAGATAAGAATCATGGATTGCAAGATTAAGTCACGGATTGCACTATGCAGTAAAGCTACTACAATAGTAGTTCGTTCTGTTTTAGCATTCCAATGTTCAATGATCTTCGAGAACATGACGTGCATCGGATCGCCGATCTGCTTGAAGAGGTAGGTTAGGTATGGGCAGCGTAGGTAGGTTCAGTGGAGAAGTGCCTTGTGTGAGCGTACTTGTATGTACTATGTACGGTACGGATGATGTACAGTAGATTGTACATAGCATAAAAGTTGATAAATTTTTGCCCCAATTATAGGAATCATATCAGAACAGAGAGTACATCGTACGTCAGGGTGACTCCGGCGATAAGTTTTTCATCATTTGCAAGGGACAAGTAAGCACCACCTTACCCTGACAGCCAGTGCAAGAACGACTACACCAGTTTAGTCATACGTAGTACAACTTACTAAAGAGCAATACCTAATCCTATCATCACGTACGGATAGGTGCAAGTTACTCAATCGCTACCGGGTACCACGGGGAAAGAAGCTGCCAAGGAAAAGCTGCTCAAGTCACTTACAGTTGGAGATTGGTTTGGGGAGCAAGCACTCAAAGGGTACGTACAGTAGTATGTACGAACGAACCCATATCGTATCGTAGTGCGCAAAAACTGCATCTTGTTTGCACCTGCATCTGCTCTGCAGGCATGACGTGCGGACTGCGAATGTGATAGCTGCAGCTCCCGATGGTGTCACATGTTTGACTTTGGACCGAGATTCCTTCCAACAGCTGCTCAGTGGACTCAAAGAGATTGAGCAAAAACATTACCCGAATAATTCAGCTGCCCAACTCAAGTAATGTACAATACACCCAGTAGGTAATTTTCACTGTACTGTGCATGTTTTTGAAACCGTGTCTAAAAGTTTGAATACTCGACTTGCCTTTTCTCTTCTCAGGATTAGCCAAAAATTTACCAAGCTCACCCTTGGTGACCTGCATGTGGTTGCTACCTTGGGAGTTGGTGGATTTGGGCGAGTGGAACTTGTACGTACGTAGTATTTTTGTTGCACTATCTAGCAATAGCAGTAGCCCTCCATCCGTCAAGTAAGTGGTTGGGAATGTTGCAAAACACATGCGCAATCTTTAGGTTCAAATCCGATCAGATCCTTCCAGCAGTTACGCCTTGAAAGTCATGAAGAAATCTCACATTGTGGAAATGAAGCAGCAACAGCACATCCTCAATGAACGCAACATCATGAAGGAGTGCAACAGCGAATTTATTGTCAAGTAAGAAATAGAGAAGCTACAAGTTACCTATACATCAATCAATCAATATTTTACTGGTCTAATATATGACACAGCAAAAGGAAAACACCAGCGAGCACAGCACTAATACACTATGTGGTTACCAGATCGCTGGTAGATCGCTGGCAGGTCGCGATCAACCAGCGATCTACCAGCGATCTGCCAGCGATCTACCAGCGATCAACTTTTTGGTTGCGACCTACCAGCGATCAACCAGCGATCTACCAGCGATCAACCAGCGATCTACCAGCGATCTAGACGCGTTACGCAAAAAAGCGGGAAACACGGACGATGAATAAAAACTCTCAATTCTAAAATACGCAAAGCATTACATGGTACCGAAATTTTCCAGACTTCTACGACGGAAAGTAAATGTAAGCCAGTCCTGTCATTGTTTTGCGCGTTTTTAGTTTTTTTATTTCTACCGTCTGTGTTTGCCACCATTTTGGAAAGAGAAAGTTGATCGCTGGTTGATCGCTGGTAGATCGCTGGCAGATCGCTGGTAGATCGCTGGTTGATCGCGACCTACCAGCGATCTACCAGCGATCTGAGATTTACGGGGCAACTGGGTCCACGTACATGGAATGCAGGAGTAAGGCCATGCAGACTTTAGGTGCACACATAGTCACATAGTACATATTTAAACATGAACAGTCACAATAATATACGACAATACGACGTACGTAAGCTGTAGGCGGACATGCTGACAGTATTAGAATCCATACACAAGATGGTCTTTCAGGCTAGAATAATGTTCAAGAGACGATTTTAGGATAGCAATTGATGCACTGTTTCTAATTGTTTCGTCTAAGTCGTTCCACGTATTGACTATTCGGTTACTGTAAAAATATTTTCTAGTGTCTAGCTTGGCATTTTTGCTCAGCAAATTATTACATGTACCAGCCCGGGTATTGTTTGCATTTACAGCCAAGAAACTGCCATTTCCTATACTGACGAGGCCCTTCACAATTTTGTAGCAGAAAGTCAAATCATGTATAAGTCTACGATATTCGAGGCTATGCAAACCGAGAAACCTACACTGCATTTTGTATGACTGCGAGACGTATGGGTACGGATAGTGGAAGTTCATAACACGACATCTGGCACATAATCTTTGTACAAAGTGAATTTGGACGCGCTCTATTTTACGTATATCTTTATTTTTGTACGGATTCCATATCTGAGTAAACGACTCTAGAATAGGGCGGACGAAGACACAGTACGCTTTAAGCAGTAAGAAGCAGTCGGTCGTTGAAAAAACGCGAAAAATTTTGCCAACAGCCTGCAACGCTTGGTTGCTTACATACATACAGTGGTCAGAGAAAGTTAACTTACTAGACATTTTCACTCCTAAATCTCGACATAAAAATTCATGCACGAGTGGGTCATTATTTATACAGTAATTTCGACACGGATTACGTTTGCCGATCGGCAATATGGCACATTTTTTGGAGGCTATCTTCATTTGCCACTGAGCCGTCCAAGTTTCTACCTCCTCAAGAGCTGGAATTAGCGGGCTTGGGACATTGGGATCAGACAAAACCTCAGAGAACAGTTTCACATCGTCAGCAAACAATTTCGCCGTCACGCCTGGCGGTAAAACATCAATAATGTCGTTTACGTACAACAAAAACAGCAAAGGGCCAAGTACAGTTCCTTGAATAACACCACTCGTAACAGGCCGATATTCGGAGTATGAGCTATTTACAAAAACACGCTGAGATCTATGGGATAAAAAGGCTGATATCCACACACGTAATTGTCCTGAAATTCCATACTGTCCTAGTTTGTACAACAACTTATGGTGGCTAACTGAATCAAATGCTTTTTGGAAGTCCAAGAACACTACATCTACACATTTCCTATCATCAATTAATTTAGTCCACACATCAAGACATTCTAGCAGTTGTGTTGTTACTGATTTACGTGACAGAAAACCGTGTTGTTCAGCTGTAATTAAATCATTAGCCAGCAGATAATTAGTCCTTTCGCTCTTGACAATACCCTCCAAAACTTTGCATAAAACACACGTCAAGCTAATGGGACGGTAATTGAGCACATCAGAACTATCGCCTTTCTTGTACAATGGCAACACATCAGCTGTTAAAATGCGATGTCAGGTAGTATTGAGAATTGCGTGGACAGGGGGGTAATTTTCAGTTTTCTGCTGATGACGTGAGCTGATAGCCCAACTGATTTTACGTATTTTACAAAAAGACCGGGTCGAAAATTCGCACCCAGTTCTGAGATATAAGGCCTCAAAGTTGAACACAATTTGACCTTAATTTTTCACTTTTTCACCCTAAAATGGGGGTAAATAGCCCCACAGTGGGGCTTTGGAGCTATAAATTTGCACACACATAGACCCTATGGGGGTACATGTTCAGACAAATTTTGAGCCCTCTAGCCCTCTTGGTTCAGGAGTTAAAGCTGTTTTTGCTGAAAATCCGAAAATTGCTATTTTTTCATAATTTTCAAAATTTTGAGAGAGTTAGTCCGTGTGCCCGCTGTTTTATTTCTGAATCTTGTAGAGCAGAAAATTTGCTACAAGATAGGCTACATTTGAAAAGAAAGTCACCTATGGGAAATTTTCACAGCAAGGCCTCAAAGAGTGGCAAGTAAGGGTTTTAAGAGTGTGCGTTTTCCCCATTTTTCAAGCTATCTCAATAATATCATGGAAACTCTCTCCTCAAAAATAGCCTATCTTATGTAAAATTTGATGAAGATTTAGAAAAAAGGATTTTTGCCCCCAAAAAAGTTAACCCTACCCCAAAAATGTTCAAAAATTGTCAATCAATTACATCTTTTGTAAGATTATATGCTAGGGGTTAACTTTTTTGGGGGCAAAAATACTTTTTTTCTAAATCTTCATCAAATTTTACATAAGATAGGCTACTTTTGAGGAGAGAGTATCCGTGATATTGTTGAGTTAGCTTGAAAAATGGGGAAAACGCACACTCTTAAAACCCTTACTTGCCACTCTTTGAGGCCTTGCTGTGAAAATTTCCCATAGGTGCCTTTCTTTTCAAATGTAGCCTATCTTGTAGCAAATTTTCTGCTCTACAAGATTCAGAAATAAAACAGCGGGCACACGGACTAACTCTCTCAAAATTTTGAAAATTATGAAAAAATTGCAATTTTCGGATTTTCAGCAAAAACAGCTTTAACTCCTGAACCAAGAGGGCTAGAGGGCTCAAAATTTGTCTGAACATGTACCCCCATAGGGTCTATGTGTGTGCAAATTTATAGCTCCAAAGCCCCACTGTGGGGCTATTTACCCCCATTTTAGGGTGAAAAAGTGAAAAATTAAGGTCAAATTGTGCTCAACTTTGAGGCCTTATATCTCAGGACTGGGTGCGAATTTTCGACCCGGTCTTTTTGTAAAATAAGTAAAATCAGTTGGGCTATCAGCTCACGTCATCAGCAGAAAACTGAAAATTACCCCCCTGTCCGCGGTACTGTACAGCAATACTGAATCCTTCCAGACATCGCGTTTTAACCAAATAGAGGGAAGGGTGCCAGTTTCAAAACTTTTTCTATATAGTACACTTAGCGGGTGGCATATACAGCAGTCAATGTCATGCGCGCCTAGAGTGCCATCAGGATTAGTACAAGCAGATATGGCTATTGACTTCAAGAAAAAGGCAGGTATGCCGTCTGGACTGCGCGATAGCTTATTTGGCAGTTTTCTAAGCGATTTGCATACAACATGAGGGCTAAGATCAACATCAGTAATACTAGTGGTGTCCGGTACACGTCTAACAATAGTTGGCATGTGGCCATCATCAGCTGTAAAAACAGTACATAGTCCTTCATTCAGCAATTCACATTTATCTGCATCCATGGTGGCTAAAGTACCATCCCCTCGATTTAAAGCGGCTACCGTACTCCTATCTCTAAGCTTACTCTTGGCGAAGTTATAAAATTTATTTCTGTCCCCCTCGCGAATAAAACGTTCTTCTCTACGTCGCGTATGTTCGTGTATGCCCTGTACGAAGTGGCGCTCAGCTGCTTTCCATGCTGCCTTGGCTTCGGGTGACTGGTGGCGCTGGTTCCAGAGGGCCTTCTTGCGCGCGCGCATACGTCGCAGTTTTTTAGGTAAGCTAAGCTTATGGGCCAGCTTTCTACGTAGTGGTACAAACAGCACTATTAATTCCTGCAAGACAAGCGAAAAAATATTACAGTAGTCCTCTACACTTTCACAGTAGCGATACAATTGATCCCAATTCTGATGGCTCAAAAAATTTGCAATTCCTGCATAATCAGCCTGTTTGAAATCGCGCACGTAAATGTCAGAAGTATGATCGTCCGCCTGGAAAGCGATAAAAAATTCCACTCTGCGGTGGTCACTATTGGCAAATCTATCCTGTACTGATACATCGAATACACATTGGGCCTCATTGCATAGTACTAGATCTAAGATATTGTCGTGCCTAGTATTGTGCTGTACATATTGAGTGCAGTTATTTTGCGCGAAACAATCTAGCAAGGCCGATGCTATTCTGGTCATTCTATTGCCTAAGTACGTAAGACTAGCCCAATCTACCTCAGGTAAGTTATAGTCTCCTACTAAAACAACAGGAAAGCGCGCAGTACACAATTCATCAATAACGACACATAATGCGGTAGTCTCTGGCAAAGAATGGCCTGTACGATAAACACACGCAACACGCCGTTTGCATGTGACAGAGCAGACGTCAATCGCTATGATTTCTATACCTACTGCACGTGCTGAGAGCCTGACTTCTGAAATAGACAGTCGGTTGTGCACCAAAAAAGCAACTCCCCCTCCTTCTTTTTTCTCTCCTAGCACCCTATCTTTACGGTACACCGTATAAGGAAACACAGCATTGCTACTTGGGTCGCTCACTAGCATGGCATTGGTTACAGTATTATTGGCCCATGTTTCAGTTATTGCTATAATATCGTACTGTTCAGTGGACAATAACATTGATAATTCTGTCAACTTTGTCTTATTTTTCAAACTCCGTGCATTGAACATGGAACATTTCAGATTACCAGTTTGCCGATGTTTTCCTACAGTTGAAAACCCTGTTTCTTTATGGTGTTGGCGTCCTGCGTCGTAGCTGGCGGCGGTGGAGGAGTTGGTGAGCTGTTGGCTGCATCGAGGAAGCTCTCCTCCTCCTGTTCGTTGGCTGTGGTTTCCTGGCTTGGCGTATCCAGCAGCGGGTGGGTGGACCGCTGGGGCTGCGGCTGGTGGCGATGGCGCTGTTGAAGCAGATGATCGTGATGATCTGGTTTTGCCTGCGTGGGTGGAGGCGGCGGCGGAGGCAGCGCTTCCTTCGGCAGCGGATCCCTGTCACGCCTCCAATACTGCTGATTTTGGGAGCGAGTGAAGCGGTAGATGTTGCCGTCGCGTAAGCCAAACTTGACCGTACTCGTGTTGATCCCATCCCTCCAGTTCGCTCCAAGCTCCTGCTGCAGAAGGGCGCGCACTTGTACTCTCTTTTTCCCCAGTTCCGCTCGTTCCGAAGCGGGCATCGAGGCGCGAATGAAAACCTTCGCGTACTGAGGAAAGTGGCGCAGCTGCTTTTTGCACTCCAGCACATCTACCTGATGAATGATCGACTTGAATACGACCTTCAACTTTGGCAGCTGGCCCTTTTTACTGTCCAATTCTGTAAGTCTCTTCATTGCTTCGGGCTTTATGTGACGAAGACCGAGGCAAGATAGGATGTCAGTGACCGTGGTGGCGTCTTCGTGCTTTTGAAATACTCCTTGCTCATTTTTGGATGGTACTGGTAGTCCTTCAATAACGATAGCACGATTATGATCTTCTTCCTCCTTTTGCAGTTCCGCACGCTGGATAGCAGCCGTTGGGGGAGGGGGTGGAGGTCTTTGCTGCTTCTTCCTCAGCTTCTCCATCTTCTTACTCAGCACCTGGCTCCAAGGGACAGCCGTTCCCGGATCGCCTTCGTCCAATGACACGCCTGCTGCTGAATTAGGAGCCCCGGGGTAGGCGTCAACAGCAGGCCGAGAGGCGGCGGAGTCGAGCTTATCGGAGAGTTCCGCCAGCTTCTCTCCGATGGACGTTTTCAGGACAGCCAACGTTTGCTCGACGGCTGCCAGCCGCTCTTCCTCCACTGGTCTGCTGCATTTTCCACAGTTCAATTTCAGCCGCTCAGAAGAGGATATCAGATCAGAATGCAGCTTCTCTTGTCTGCCCTGGTGCGCCGCAGGGAAGAGGCAGACGATGCAGACGAAATTTCTGCATTGGGTACAGTTGACAGAAAAAGCTTTCCCAAGCTTTTTCAAGCACAGGCAACATGTGTGGCTGGTGTCTGACATCTTTGCAGCAGTTTGGTGAAGTCCAGGAAAGGGGCCCTAGGGCCAAAAAAAGTCCAGCTGAGGAGTAACAAGCCTCAGAAGCTGCTTGTCGAGCTGGCTGCAGATCAGTCACACGTTACTGTTGTCTTCTTCGTTCCGTGGCAAAGAGTGGGGGTATGCTTCAGCGTATAAGTACGCAATGAACATTCAAATATGAGACAGAGAGGGCGACACAAAAGAAAGGACACGACACGACACGACACGAAAGGACATTGCTCCATTATTTTGCTTTTATTTGTTTTGCAGGTTATTCAAGACATTCAAAGACAGAAAGTACATCTACCTGGTGCTAGAAGCTTGCTTGGGTGGCGAAGTTTGGTCCATCTTGAGAGATCGGTACCTTATGTCGAGTTGCCGTAGCACAAAACCGTAGCACTTTGCACATTAAATCCATAAAATACAGGTAGGCCTACGATCTTTTTCTAGAGGTCGGTTTGACGATCAAACGGCCAGATTTTACACTGCCTGTGCAATGGAAGCCGTTGAATATATGCATTTTCGGGGCATCGTCTATCGAGATTTGAAACCCGAGAATATGTTGTTGGACAGCTGGGGATATGCGAAGCTGGTATGTACATATGTACAGTAAAGGTTGCTTGTAAACATGGCATCTACTAAGCGTACATTATGTTTATATACATAGTGCGTAAAGTATTTATTTCCGTACCAACGTGAATCTCTTCCATGGCAGGTTGATTTTGGCTTTGCGAAGAAGATTGGCTTCAGTAAGAAAACATGGACTTTCTGTGGCACACCAGAGTATGTTGCACCAGAGGTCATCCTCAACAAGGGTCATGACATGGCTGTTGACCTTTGGTCACTGGGCATCCTCATGTTTGAGCTGCTCACTGGAACGTAAGCCATTGAAGTTGTTCAAAATATGCAAACTTCATCACGCTCTCTTTTTGTTCTGCTTCAGACCGCCGTTTACTGCCCCAGATCCAATGAGGGCGTACAACCTGATTTTGAAAGGCGTGGACGCCCTGGAATTCCCCAGGAAAATGTCTAAGAACGCCATCGCCCTCATCAAGCAACTGTGTAGAGAGGTGCCAATGGAGAGACTTGGCTTCAGCAGGGGAGGCATCAATGACATACGCAAACACCGGTACATAGTATACTACATACCGCATATTGTCATTGTGACATTGCTGAATGAGTTGCATGTAACACCACGGTTGATAATTTTTTAGGTGGTTTGAAGGCTTTAGCTTCGAGCGCTTGGCAGAGCGAACTCTGGCGCCCCCAATCGTGCCTTTTGTAAGTCACTGCTTTTTCTAAAATGTCGCTGCTTTTACCGTACATTTGATATCGTGATGCCTCACGACGTTTGGTGTGATGTGAACTGTGTATTGTACGTAGGTGCAAGGCCCTGTGGATGTGTCCAACTTTGACCAGTACCCAGAAGATGACTCGGGCGTTCCGCCAGATGACCTAACTGGATGGGACGACGATTTCTGAATAGTACATAAACGATAATTAGCGCTTTTGCATCTCGAGTAATCAAAGTTGCCAAGAAAAAGAATGTCAGTATCAGATTATAAAAATATGGTACGTTCATGTGTGTCGGTGTCTTATCTATCATCAGATGATTAGAGTATCAGTCGATTACACATTTTCGTACACTGCGGATTAAGTAACTTTTGATACTAATACTACTCGTATACATAAATTGCGTTGCGTAATTCGTGCGACATGAATGAAAGAGGTACAAATGCCTATGTGATATACTGTAGTCTCTGCCTTGCCTACGAACTCCGGAGAAGAAAGGCACGTACGTGGAGTATGTGTTGCGTACGTACGTTTCCTACATCAGCTGCTGTAGCGTGCCATTACGGGGGCGTTGAAAGTTCCAGTATGAGGATGCTGGAGCGTGAGAGTGAGATAGACGGCAGAAGAATGACACCAGGGTAAACGATTGTCAATGATACTCGCTCTGCCTCTGGAAGACAGTTGACCTTCACTGTCACGTCCTAATTTCATCCGATTCTATCAATCAAATTCCACCTTTGTCGCGCCTACCCTACGAACATGATTGGATATTCAGGGCAGACGATTCTCTTCTTCTAATCGCACTTCGTTCGCCACTCTATTCCATTCCCTGCCTCTTGCACAATATCCCATACTTTGACCGGAAAAGGCGGACAAAATGCAATAACGATCGAGTTGGTTTTCGATTTTGGTAATTTTGTTCAAAGGTGTCAAAGCGATGTCGAATTGACATGACATGTTCCATACCGGCTGCTGCAAAGAAGCCAAACGCTTTTTGACCTTTCTTGTCAGCTTCATCCTGCTGTTTTTGGCCTTCACTCACCACCATCTGGTCTATGAATACTACTCTGACATTACCACCTCAAAGAAATCATACCGCACTGCTCCGCCTCCTGGAAAGCTCCAGATAGACATGTGCCAAAAACGATCCCGCGATTCATACAGCTCATCTTTTGATTGCGGAAAGATTGTCAAAGGTAAGCGAGCAGAAATCAGGAGAGCTGAACGATTCTTTCGACTGGACAGCTTGACCATCGATGCCGACAGGAACATATGCATGGAAGTGATGCCGTTGCCAAACTGCCCAGCTGCTTCTGAAAAACAGCTGCAACTGGAACGCCAGTTTCCCATCGCTTTCAGTATATTGGTGTACACGAACTTGGAACAGGTCATTCAAATGCTGAGAGTAATCTATCGTCCATGGAACGTCTACTGCTTCCATGTTGACAGTAACGCGAAGCCAGGGATGCTGAGTGGCATTAGAAAACTGGTACAGTGCGCGCCAAATCTGCTCACCCCTGAGCACAGCGAAGCTGTTACCTGGGGACAGATCTCTGTTCTTAGAGCAGCACTCCACTGTTTTCAATCTCTGGAGAGGTCAACTCAGACATGGTACCATCTGGTAAACATAGCTGGCACTGACTTTCCTCTCAAGACAAACTTGGAGCTGGTGAGTTACCTGAAGCAGTTGGATGACCGCTCTGACATCCAAGACATACCAATAGCACGCATGGAGAGGTGGAAGTTCGAAAACTCCTTTATCAATGGCACCAGCTTCGCCGAGTTGCAAAGAATCAAGCACAGCTTGAGAGATGGCACTTTTCAGCATAAGAAGTCGCCACCACCTCACGGCCTGAACATTCATAAGGGCAGCTTTTCAGCTGCACTGCACAGAAACTTTGTCGAATTTTTGCTGCACTCTACCATCGCCAAAGATCTGCTGACATGGCTGGAGGACACGTTTATTCCAGACGAGCTCTTCTTTTCGACATTATACCACGATTTCTTCCTTCCCAATGTGTTGAGGTCACCATCGTTCAATGCTTCTGAAAGTACGCAGAAAGAGCCATTTCGGATAAGATACACTCACTGGGGTGACACTCAGCCCAACTGTCACGGTTACTACGAGCACGGTCTCTGTGTTTTTGGTGTCGCTGATCTCCAATGGTTGCTTCAGAAGCCCATGTTCTTCGCTCATAAATTCAATAAGCACATCCAACCGGTAGCCATTGATTGTTTGGAGTCACATGTTGATAGCCGATACAAAAGCTTGGAATAAAACTGAAAAATAATCCGGGCAGTAATGGGCAATTGCAGTAGAGTGATGGTCATCGGATTAGAGGTGTCAGACAGAGCCGAGTCTAACGAAAAGAAAAACCACAAGGTGCCATTTTGTGCGCAATAATAAATGCAGCTGTTTAGTCCGATACTGCTGGCGCGAAAAGCCATGGACCGCTGCATGTTACTAAACTACGCTTATGGACACGACACTTCAATGACGCCTAGACTAAGTGCGGCTTAGCTTGCACGCAACAGCATACTGAGCATCAAGTTTTAGTCCCATTTTGCACCATATTGTGTGATTTTGTCCAACAACAAGCAATGATATGCATTATGGAGTACTTATGACAGTGAACACAACGTGTTCTTGGCATTTCATAGCAGATACAGAGTTCTAGACCAATTGAAAACACTGGATAGAAAGCACTGATACTGAGTACAGGCCAGAAAGGATTGGTGATCAAGTAAAAAGACGGGCGATCGAGTAGGCAAAGTAAAAATAGTAAATCAATTGATGACAACATTTTTATAAAAATCAGTAGGTGAAAACAAAAAAGATAGAGGTTTGTGTACATATGTATGTATACACTACCCTACATATGGCTGTTCTACTATTCCTGCAATTGTGTATGTGGAAGAAGGGTTTCATGACATCTTTCTTGCAATTTTTTCATTTGGGAGCCCACAAGTAAACAAGGGAAAAGATTGAAACACTTGCCCCTCTTCTGATGCTTTTGATTGCTGTACTCTACTAGTGAAAGCAACAAATGCAGTGATTGTATGTCAATTCTGGCTGCTAATTAGCAATAAATCCGAAGAAAATTCACTTGGCAAAAAAGTACAACCCCTCCTTCCTCAGCAGACCTGCAAAAAACCCAACCCTTGGTGTAAAATTTTTTGAGATTTTTAGAACTTTTCGATTTTCGTCCTATGCTTCACGTGTTGAAGAATGGAATCTAAGCCGCACATGGTCTGGCCGTTTGATGTTATGCGCAAAATGACGGGTCCATATTGAAGGATTTGTTAATTTAGCTGTCCATGGAAAAGCGCGATTTCATTTCTCCAAAAACGGACCAAAAACGAAACGGTAATTTTCAAAAAATCTGGTTGCTGAACCTCCAGGAAATCGAGTAGCAGGTTCAAGAAAGAAGAAGAGCAGCAAGCATGAGTCAACGAAGACGAAAACTGCCGCCGTTGTTTGAGGAGTTTGATGACGAAGTGAAGAAGAAGTATCGTCTGGAGGAAATATCCGTCGTGATCAGCAACAGAGATAGAGATATGTGTTGGGAGTACGTACAGCAAGAGGGAAGAAAGAGCGTGAAAGTAGAGGAATTGAAAAAGGTGATTGTTGTTCTTTTTAGGATACTGCTCAGTATGTACGAACATTACTTTTTTAGGGTACTGTGGGGTAAAGCCGGATACGGGTAAACTCGGACACCTAAGCTTTTCTGAACTTTGCCGCTTCAGCAAATGATGAACGTGGTAGCTTATTTGAAAGAGGAGAGTTCACAAGGAATTGATTGGTAGGATACACTTGTCGTAATCGGTCGTATGGTTACTGAGATATACTAGGTGTCCGGGTTTACCCCCGTGTCCGGGTTTACCCCACAGTACCCTACGTTTAGTACTTTCGCGTAGGTACGAATACGTACGTCCGCTCATGTTCGTTTGTACTGTACGTACATGTACGATTTTTTTGTACAATTTTTTGCACTTTTGTAGCGGAAAAGGGGGAAACCCGCTTCGCCTGATACGGAAGAGGACAAGGAAGAAATCGAGTGCCCACCTACTCATTTTGTGAGCAGCGAGCAGAGCAACGCGGCCATTGGCCAGTTTTTCGAAGCGGCCTATCAACGCGCTGTCTCAGCAAATGCTGAACTTGGTAAGCTTGCTTGATGAGCGGAATTTGCAATCGTTTTCCAACTGAAACTGCCTGTTTTGCGCTGGCAGACGAAGAGAGTTGCAAAGACGCAATTCAGTTGCGAAGTGCAGCCCAGGAGAGACTGATGGAGGAAGGAGTATCGTCACGACAACTCATGGTACACCTTTCCAGTTAGAGTAGGCGTAGGGTAGCGTGGGGCAAAACCAAACCGCCCATGGGGCAAATTCGCCACTCCTTGGTGGATTTACCCTACCCCTCTCCCACCTTCATGACATATGGCTCTCGAATATATATCTCGGGTTACTTCTGCCTCTGCTTCTTCGTTTCTAGTAGCGAGCCATAACTAGGTAGGTAACTACTTTGGCTAGATGGGGGTAAACCCACCATATAATGGATAAGGGTGTACGGATTTTCCCCATGGGCGGTTGCTCTACCCCATGCTATGCTATGTTGTAGCATTGTGCATTGTGTAGCATTGAGATAGCAGGGCGGCTATTAGCTGTGTTTAGATCTTCAGTTGTTCTTTTTGGCTTTACAGATTGATCTGAGCAAGTATGTGCAACTGGAGGAAGCAGTGGAGAAACTGCGAGAGGCCGTGGACTGCCCAGTAACACACACGCACGCACGCACTGCTAGATTGTCTTCTTATGCGCCATGTGTGTGAGTTGTTTGCAGAACTGTGCTCGCAGCGTCTCTCTGTTGCACGAGTTGAACTTGAGTCTGCCATTGAAGATCATCAACCCCTCTACTCTCGCTTTTCAATCAGACGCACTCGTCGAGGATCGTTGGACACCGTACTTCAAGGTAGGTACATTTTTTTCACGTACATGTGTGTACATGCAATGTGCGGGCACATGCGAAGCAAGTTCAGTTCCGTTGTCGCATTGGGTTGGTCGATAGCAAATCCGTGGTATTTAGTGAGAGTTTGGATCGGTGTCTGCGGGGTCGTCGACGCCTTTTTGTCAATTCTTCCTTTCACTCGCTCCTTATTCGCTCCCAGATAACTCAGCAACGCTTATCACCGTCGACACTGATCGAAACTTTGCACGGGGTCGTTATCGACCAACCCCATCGCGACAACGCAACTGGTCTACACCTGTTTCTTCACAATGATGTTGCTTATTGTTTTGCAGATGGTAAAGTTATGCGGCAAATGCTCTGTGAAGGCGCGTCGCTTTCATTTGTTGGAGCATCTCCAGTGGACTGTCGTTAGACTGTTCGAGCAAACGGTAGGCTCCTATTTTACGTATGTTGTTACAACTACACCACGCTCCCGTCCCGTCCTACAATTCACTTCACATTTCAATCAACCGTCAACGTGTTTTAGTTGGCTGAGAAACGCTGCCAGCGTCGTGCGGAAGGTGTTAAGAAGGAGGAAGCAGCTGCCGCTCTAAAAGCTTGGCTACTCGAATCGGACAGTGTAGCGGAAATTAGGAAGCGGATTATCAGTAGCTGGTCTTCATGAGCATACTAGCAGGTGAGTGCATGTACTTGCTTGCAAGGGATCTGTACTAACAAAATTGTGCATATGCGGTGATGCGTATAGTTGTCCGTTCACTGAGAAAAGGCGCAAAACTTGCATGAATTGCAAGGATCCATATTCTCCTTCAACAAGCTTTGTATTTTCTCAGTGGACGGACAATTTACGAAGTAGAGTGAGCTGAAGACTAACCTTACTTTTTGCTTGTTTTTTCCTCGTTTTTTTGACTTGTGGCAGTTGGACAATTTTTCCACGTATCGTACACCATTAGTTCATCCGTCGCTTTGGTTTTTCTTTCTGCCGATAGCACAGGCACAAGCACAATATCACATCAAATATCATATAGGTTCAGCAGCATTAGCATTACTCCATCCCCTACTTCTTCCTCTAGAAGCTGTTGTTTGTGGTAATTCTAGGCTTCCACAATACTTGAAATGCAGAACCGGGTGGCAAAGCAGTGTGTCTTCACCATTGACGAAACTCTCCATGCGTTCTTTTGTTGTCGAACGAAAACTCTTCTCTTCAGCAGCGTTGTTGGTGACGTGTGTATCGGTAGGCTAATGCGTTTGTTCATGTAGACCTATGCCTTCTACATGTACAGATATACTTCTGATTATACTGCTGGACGAACTATCTTTGTTACTTACTCCACGTACTCTATGTACGAATATAGCTATCACTACATTATGTACGGTATCAATATTATGTAGTACAATACATGTCAGAGTTCACTATGAAAGAAGTACTTGGGTCTGGCTGTGGTTCTCGATGGCGTTATCTTCTTCTTCGGCTGAGCTATGTCTCTGGCGCACCGAAATCCGACGTTGCTCGCGCTATAGTGAATTATGCGACTGATGCGTGTTGAGATTCTGGCTTTCTCTCCCACCTTTCCTTTCCTCGAATCCAAATGCGATCCTCCTTTCAGTACGTAGTGATACTCTTTCCCAACCACTGGCTTGTGCTGCATGTGAAACTGCGTACTCGTCCATTCCCACACGTTGCCGATCATGTCGAACATATCTGATGGGCCAATTTTCCGATTTATTGTGTACTTGACTGAATGTGGTACGTACGTATACAAGTGGAAGAGCCTTTACTAGGTCTGTACGCTTACAGTAGTGGTTTTGTGGTGGAAATGCGTCCACTGGCGACGTGCCAGCGTAGCCATCTCTGGCAGTGTCGTTGAACGGAAAGGGGCCTTGCCACAAATTGGTCCTGCCGATTTCATACGTGTCACCCCAGGGGTACTCCAGATTACCTACTCACTCGCATAGTATACGGAGTTCAGAATTTTTGTTGCAAGTTCTTTTCTGCAGTACCTTTCAGTCCTCCTCTGGCTGCGAATTCCCATTCGTATTCTGTTGGAAGGCGCATTCCTTTCCAGAAGCAGTAGGCAGCTGCATCTCGCTTGCTCACATGAACCACTGGGTGCTTCAACTTGTCCTTGATGTTGCTCCCCGGTCCCAACGGCTATCAATAGAAGTTCATCAAGCTGTTTAGTTGGCTTCCATAGCAGCTGTTTTATGTTGTGTACGTACTGTACACGTATTACCGTTTTCCAAGTGGCACCTCTGAGTGGTAGTAGCCAGGGTTCATCTTTGCAGGGCTGGTGATGAATGGCGTGATTGAGGATGTCTCTGTCGATGTGCGAGTAGGTATAATTTTCGAAGACTTCGCTCCAGCCTCGACTTGCTGCATCAGTGATAAAGCCGGGCTTTGCGTTGATAAAGTCTCTGCAAACAATCAGCAACTGGCGAAAACGCACTTGATGTTCACCCATTACTGGTATATGAACATCCATAGCTGCGTTTATGGAAGCCAGATGTCATTACATTGCGAGTTGCTCACCTGTAGTCAGCGTTAGTGACGAGGTAGCGCATGATTCTGAAGGGTTTGACGGATGTGATGTAGGCTGGAGCTTCTCCATTCTTGGCGTTTGAGGCGTTGATGCCCATCTGAAACTTTCCTCCTTTCAACGAGGCCAGTGGATGACTGATTCTCTTTGGGGGCGGCGTGTTCATCAGTTGAACTTGATGGATGAGGACAAGGATGATGCCTGCGCATATTGCAACGGGACAGGTGTAAGCTAGCTGCTCCATGATCGTTGTGACATAAGTCGAATGTGGATGTGGAAGGTAGCCTACTACCTAAGTATATGATGAGTTTTCTTGCATGGAGTAGAAGGTAACAGATGGGCCGTGCTCACGTACTTAACATAAGTACCCGTGCCACGTAATTCCGGTGACTACGTACGTACATCTGTATGTATGAGATAGGCGGCGTATTGAGTACGTACCTACTATTTATAGTAGGCTCGGCTTTGTCTGTACGGATATTTCTACAGATCACATCCACATATGAAGATTTGCTGACGTATCATTGTTTGTACCTCTGTATTTTGCTGACTTTCACACACAAACAGTACATGCTTCCATCCATACTGCTTCTACACGAAGCTACGTTTCTGAACGTGGATATACACAATGTAAATAAAGATCAACCGGCGTGCCGCGAAAGGTTTGAACACGAAGAAGGCTTTTCACGGAAAGGTCACAGGCTCGGCTATATCCGTGGCGTGCATCGGCTTGAGGTGATTTCTTGCACAGACCACACGCGCTCGATAGCCACAAAGGGCGTGCAGAATGTTTATTCTTGCCGTTGATACGCCTGTACGTACACATGAGTAGTCTGTGTATGCATACTTATTCACGTTTTTTCCTGGCAACCCGATGTTTGAATGTTGGGTTGTTTCGAAGCAGACAGTTTGTTGTAAGCAACAGGATAAAGAAAGCAGCATGTTTGCTGTGCGCGCTGTTCCGCTGTTACATTTGCTATGCCATGCAATTTTGCCAGCAGTGTCAATTCGCGGCGGTCCATCGTCATGTCCGAATTCGAAGAGGCTGAAGCCATGCTTTTGTCGCGAGTCGTCGCTTTCGGCCACCTTTGACATTGGCGATGATGAAGGCAGTGGACATTACAATGATAGAGCGGAAGGTGTGAAAATTTCATGCTATCGCGCGGCGACGTGGCCAAATTTGCGGCAGGTTCTGAGATCGCTTCGTAATCGGCACGATTTGCAACTGGACAGACTGGAGATCTACCGCATCCAACTGCATCACGATGAGAGGAAGAAGAATTTTCACCGCCTTTTCAGAAATTTACGCATCAATCGTCTGTCCATCTACGACTGCCAGTTCGCCAGTAGCGCGGCTGCGTCCGGCAGAAGTTGGCGTCATCTGCCGAAAAGTGTCTTCAGAGACAGCAGCATCTACGCGCTCGACATCGAGTACTCCAAGCTGTGCCAAGTTCCATCTCTGGCACTCTCTCATCTCACATCGCTCAGAGAGTTCTCATTGGCTCACAACAATCTCAGAACTCTGAGGCGACGAAGTTTGTCGCATCATCCCAATCTGACACTGCTGGACCTCAGAGACAACGGCCTTCATACGATTCCAGCCAGAGCTCTAGCGATGGTGCCACAGCTGGAGGTGCTCATCTTGAACACAAATTACATCACATTCGTGGACGAGGCATCGCTGAAGTTTCTGCCGCGTCTGAGGGTGCTTGATTTGAGCGTAAATTGTATCTCCACGTTGCATCCACTGGCATTCGCAGCTCTGCATCACATTCAACATTTGGGATTGGCGTTCAATCCACTGCTGGATGCCAACGACTCTTCGCGAGCCATTGAGCGTTTGAAGCGAGGTGCCAAACGGCTGAGTCATCTGGAAATAAGTGCCAGTCCTCTGAAGCTAGACAGCTTCTTGAACTCGCCGATTGCAACACTGGCTGCAAAGCTGTTCCCCAGAGACCATCTGAAGCTGGAGACGTTGGCTCGTTTTCCAAAGCTGGAAAAGGTAGACTTGAGTGAGAATGTTGACTTGCTGACGCTAAACTTTACAAACGCTTCCACCCAGTTGTCATTTCCGCATGTAACGGAAGTTGACTTGACTCTGACTGGAGCTGGATTGAAGGTGCTCAAGTACTTTCCCAAAGTTAGCTCTGTATTCTTCGAACACTGCAAAATGAAGAAATTACGCAGTAACCAGTTTTTCCGCTTCCGCAGCAAGCTGCAAGTGCTGAGCCTGACTGGTTGTGAACTGACGAATGTGAGTTCCACTGCATTTCGTGGATTGGAGATGAGCTTGAGAGTGCTGCTTCTCAGCGTGAACAACCTGAGACATCTATCCAACTTCACATTCTCTCGTTTGAAGAGGCTGGAATCGGTTGATTTGTCCATGAATGAATTTTCTGACTCCTTCCTTCAAAGTTACCCACTAAATTACAACTTTTTCCCAGCTGCCCGCTTTCGACTGAAACAGCTGAATTTAAAGGGAAACGCGCTGTTTGCCATCCCTGAGAAATTGGTGAAGCCTCTGGTCAATTTGAGAACGCTGAACCTGGGACAGAATCGCATCATGAAGGTTGGTCTTGAGCTGACGAACAATGGCAAATTGGAGGTGCTGCATCTGAGCAATAATCAGATAGGAGTGATTCATCCACATGCGTTCAAGGAGTTGCACAATCTTCGCGAGCTGCACCTAGGCAGCAATCATCTCTACAGCAGCCCTACACCATTCAATTCGCTCATTTTCCCACCCAACTTGGAAATTCTGAACTTGAACAATAATTTTCTCAATTCCATTGACAATCCATTTCTCTCCCTGCTGAAGAAACTGCGCTCAGTCAATCTGCGTATCAACTTTCTCAAATACATCCGGAAGGATTTATTCCAAGGATCCGCGGACACTTTGCTCTATATTGACTTGACAGGTAGGTACAGCTGGTACAGTATACTGTATGTATACATACAGTACAGTACATGATCACTGATGTATGTACGGAATGAATTAGAGCCAGTCAGACTTTGCCATTTACGAATAACTGTTCCAGGCAATATCTTGCACTGCTCTTGTCGATTGCAACCTTTTGTCGAGTGGCTGAGTGCCAACAAAGTGCAAGTTGGTCAAGGAACAACATGCCATTCCCCACCTGAACTACAGAAGCGCAACCTGATCACGCCGAAGATATGCTGGTCACAATGTGAAAATGAGGAGAAGCGAATGGAGGCGTTTCAATTTTGCGCACCTGGTCCATAGGC